>JACJUY010001682.1:3190-75126 GCA_014220935.1 Platorchestia sp. MABIK | reverse complement strand
ATTCTTAAACAGTTAGAAAATATAATTTAATACAATAAGACGGAATTAGTTCACTCCAGTAGCACACTATTCTTCATTACCTCTAAAGCACCTATGATGTGAAAACTCATTCGAACGTGTTTCAGCCTTGATATGTTTAAGCCACGAATTATTTCCATTATGATTCCCAAAAAGTTATTCAATCATGATTATTGTTATAATATAGTACTTCAATGAGCTGCAGTAAGAACCTCAGCAAGCCGATCCAACTTTTACCTCTAAAGGCAATAGTTAAATTACATCCCTGTACTTGAACGGTGGTAAAGTTCATGAAATATTATGCGATTTCATGCGAGCACTTCAATAAATCGATTTAATGTATGCATAAGGTAAGATATCCATCATGTTTCAAATTGCGGGCTGCGATGCCGGAGCTCGAGCTCGCAGCGAACGGAAATCAATCACGATAATAATTTATGAAAATCCCGAGTTAAAATCTGCCTCACCAAATTGAGCTGCGAAAAGCGACGAAAGAAATAACGTTCGTCCGTGGCAAGATAAATTTTCCTTTTGTATTTTGTCACCACCGAAAATACTCTGGTTCACACCAGCGTGTCTAAGCCTCCAGCCACATCAGGAACAAAAGTAGATCACGATCCACCTCAAGTTGAATCCTGAGTTGAAGTGAATTCCGATTCAAATTAGGATACGGCCGAGTAGATGCTCAAATGCTACCTACACCAAACGCGAATTTAGACGATCACTGAATACGACCTGTGACACGCGGTGAACTGTTGAAATTATCTTCGTCTCCATGCAATCAAGTGTACGCTGGCGGTGTTTGAGCACAGGAAAATATATGTGTTTGTTGTGCTATGTTCTCAAAGTGAGGCGAGTGAGTCTAAAAAAAAATGAAGAAATGAGTTTAAATTTGTATAGTTAACATCATAGCGTGGTAAATTTTGCAAATAATTCCATAATCACAATCGTATTTAAAAATGCGTAACTTAAGCCCTCAATAAAGAATCACGAAGGCTTGGATGTTCAGATCACATCAGAAATGAATTCATCAGCCCCTTTAAACATTAAACTTTTGAAGAATGGATTCAAACAACTCAAAGTCGTTGAACACAGTCGTCCTCTGGTGAGCAGAACAGAGCACAAAGACTTCTCCGTCGGGCGCCACACTTATCAGTTCATCTATCGAAAGTATTTCAAGGAAGCAAGGAGTCCGCATTAATCTTCCGTATTGGAGCAGTGGCGTCTCCAGAGCAGCCTTATCGCACCAATGCCAGTTTTCCCATCTTATTCCTACAGAGATGATCACAGTTCAATATCATGCCCGCGAACATGATCACAGGACACATACGGCTCGGTAGAAACACGAAATAGCTTAGTAGCTTCCATTTATCAACCTAATGGAAGACAAGCGTCAGGGCGAGATAAATCAGTCTTAAGAATGAGTCAAGCTTTTCTAATAACACGCAAATTTGTGCCGTGTTAAGCATGGATGTGAAAACTGGCGCCTGTCCATTAAGATACTCGCTTTGACACACCCTGAGTGATGGACTCTTTTCGATCTTTAGGTTCGAATAAATTTCTGCGGTAGAACATCTACTCACCACACGGAAAAACATTCAATGTTACGAGTGGCACTATAGCAATGGATGGATGATTTTGCCGCTTACATGTTTGGCCCCAAAGAGCAGGGATTATGTTTGGCCCCAAAGAGCAGGGAGCTTACAGGCACTGCAAGTGAAGCAGTGCATTGTGAGACGGAGAATGTTATCCTAAGCAAGATATAATCATATATGAATGCATAGGGATGTACCTAGATAGGTTGGACGAGACTCGTAGAAAAAGTCTGTCCGAGATATCAGCCACACGACTATTAGATTTATTTTGAAGTAACTTATTTCCCTGAAAAAAGATACGTGGAGAGTAAGTAGTTTTGAAAATTCAGATAAATTTCGAAAAGAGATAAAATAGAGTTTTTGTAAATGGACATGCAACGATTAATGTTTTTACTTTGAATATCTGATGATTAATTATCATCGTACGTTTCTGAACATGAAAACAATTAAGAGTTTATTTTGAAAGACGTCGCGAAAAATTTAGGCCGTCTAGTTGCACATCTAATTCCAGTTTTTGCATGAACTGAGCAATAGGGAAGTGAAGGACTATATCGTTACCTCAAATGTTACTCTCCGAAGATAAAGAGAAAGCACACCTACTTATATGCTTTGTAATTATATTAAACTGATACATAATTAAGCGAGCAAAACCAGAAGAGCGGATGAAAATCGGCCCAGCGGCTGCCACCAGACAGGAGCATGCGACATGAACTCGTGTCAGCACAAGCGGCTCGGTAAAAATAGTCATTGAAGGATAAGAAAGAACACCAGAAAAAACTTCCAAATATAATCTGATCCTGATTGATGTTGATGAGCACCTTAAATCATCGGAATCACCAAAAAATATAATGATCTTTTCTGACGATTACGATGGCTCAAGATTACATATGTAATGAGTCCTAGATATTCACAAGCACTCTGAATAACATTAAACGTTCAATAATTCCTGCGAACAATAACCTGTATAGGAAACTGAAAACTTTGAAACTGGCATACGGTCAAAATTTTCCAGTGAAGTAAAATTTAATCCCAACAAAGCGCTTGGGAACCGTGTGTAATACCTCACACAGCTTTACAGAGTCTATAAGGTAGTAAAAACAGTTTATTCCCAATGAAGATGACACAAGAACCATCATTAGTTTTTAAAATACCTTCACATAAAGATCCTAAGCTGATATACACACATGGGTATCGTAATACCCACGTCAATGGTCGGAACTATAGATTGAGAGAAATGCACGGAAAAATGTGTTCCTTTGGTTGTTGTTAAAACCTTCTCTATATAACACATGTCATCTATTCGGTTATGATCAATCCCAGTCTGATTTCGCAAGACTTATATTATACTTCCTGCTTATCGCATTCCTTTAATTAAATATGCTGCAAGAAAAGAAAGACGAGCGCACAGCTCAACATGAGCCGCTGTCCAGATGGACTCCGCATCCCGAAATCCTTGACAACAAAAATATAAAGGTAGAAACCTGGCGTAAAGGTGCTGGATTTATTGGTGGTGAGAAGAATGGAGTTGAGCTTTACGACTCGATATCAGATGCGAGCATGTAAATGCTACATTAGTTATGCATGTTGTAGGAAGATGGTGGGCGATACTGCAGAGACGACCAACAAATTGCTCTCATGAGTGCAGGAACTCGCGCGCTTAACGATCCTCTCCGCCTATTACTTGTGTGTGTGGAGGCCCGCTGCCCTCCCGCGTCAGTTCTGTGTGTCAGTGAGAAGCTTTCATTTAGTTCCTTAAATTCCGCTCCGTCAAACGTCAGTATTTAAGCTAAAAGGTTTTCTTTATCTACTCTTCAAATCCACCGCCTTCAAGCGTCAGCACTCTAGTGAGGAGTTTGCATTGCGTTCTTATCCAAATGAACCGCCTTCATGCTTCGGTATCTAAATGAAATGTGCTTACTTAGTTTTCGTTCCATGTACTCTTCTTGCTTTAGTATTCACTTGAGAGGAAAATATTAGTTTTTGTATCCAGAAAAAAACAATATTTAGATCTTCACTTTTCAGGTACAAAATTGTTGCTCAGTTATTCTATGAAAATCATCACCTTCACGTATAAGTTTTCATAAAGAGAGAGTTATCCACAAAAAAATGTCAATATAAATTTAATTTTATCCTATAAATTGTCATTTTTTGAATAAAACATTTGTGAACAACTTGGCAGTAATGAACTGTCTACATTTGGTACATGTATTCGATTAATGAAGAATTGAATTTACTCTCATTTACAATACTAAGGCAAATATAACATATTTTTGAATGATTGACGCAACGAGATGTCAATGCCAGCGTTTAATGACTCTGAGAGTAATTTAAAGTAAACCAAAACTCTGCAACAAAGAAACAACAATATTCAATGTCCAAGCATGGGGTAAATTTCCTAACAAACTTCAGAATGAGTAAAATTGCGCAGCCTCGACGAATTACCTAATTCTACGTATATATACAACATTTTTGCAGAAAATTTGTTTCAAATTTGTTTTATGGTGAGTAATTGGAAGGCGGAGCATGGTAACTGAAGAGATCGAGAATGTCTAAGCGATTGTCGGCTCGATAACTACAGCCTTCAGAAGCGTGGAGCGGTTGCTGGAGCCCGTGCACTCTGAATCAATCCATTTCCTCAAAGACCGCAATATTTCAGACCGATATCGAACGCTCCCCAGGTTTTACTGAACTAAAGAGGGTCTCTACCCCACACAAGGTGCAGGTGCAGACCGCTCTTCTTTGAGGCGCGGAAAAGCACCAATTTTCGCGACTATATTTGAGACAATAGTGATTTGAGACGTTTGAGTGTTCCTCAGATACGATCGGCGAGTTCAAGTTCGCTGCTCAACAAAACCATCAAAAAATCATGAGCGAAATTCTTGTTAAATCGCCAGCATCCTGAAGTTGCAGCGATAAATTGAGGCAGGTTTACAACCGCGTACAGTCATTGTACGAGCTAGCGCTGATGCCTCCAAAGTTCCTCATGCACGAGTGCTCTTATCTAAATTGAAGTCTCTCATATGTATAATGTATATATAATTTATCATAGCCATGCAGTTAAACTACGGAAGCCTTCGATATGCACTCATGGTCGAAAATGACTTAGTAAAATTATACTGCATTTTTCTCAGAGCGTTTAGACTAATCTAAAAAGGAAGCTCTGCTTAAATGGGTAATCAACTCTTCCCAAGTGTTCTACTTCCAGTGACATGAATCTTTTCTTCGGAAGCAATTATTTTCTTAGTTTGCTCCCAGTGGAAAATACTGCCTTTATTTCTAGGAAAAAATCATGCTCCCTAGCATGCTTTCCAGCATTGGTTACGATAAAATTAGTTTAAAACTGGGTTAGCAACATTGTCGAAGTAGCGAATGTTAAACTGTCTGCTCTCCGAGATAACATGACTGACATTCTTGCAAATTCAGTGACATGTCCGTCAGTGTTCACACAAATACTCTACAACGATTTTTGAGGTCACGACGAGTTATTTTTAGATCGGCTTTTTTCAAGCAGCGCATCCATCACTCCTCGAGGACCTGAATGGTAAAGAACACAAGCTTTTAAAAAGCGCATCTCGCAGCGGCCCAATTTGGGGGGTAAATCTGAGGAACAAGACGGACGGGCGAGCAGGCATAATGTGCTCTGCAATTATCTGAGCATTATGGAGGGCGCATAAAATCTCCCTTCATCTTATTAAACTGACACTTTTTACTGAGGCCCAACACTTGATCGATCAAACATCGGGCGTTCTTCTGCAAGGCGGCAGCAGCGGAGTCTGCCGGGCCGATGCAAATGTTCGAATGTTTCCGTAGTTTAACATACACTTCCAGTTATAAGTGGAGATCACCGTTAATTCCCAAACCAACTTGAATTGGAATTTTAGCGTCACAAAGCAGGCATCAGAGAACGGTTACCTCGCCCGTCAACCACTTATTCGAGTTGCGACCCTGGCATCCCGGAATGATCAATTCATACGAACATGATGATAGTTACCTGACAGTCGACTCCTTTTTTAATGCATTAGGAACTAATTAGCTTACTGCATCTGATATCAGTGAATAAAAACTGGTTCTTCATTTATCCATTTGTCTGGATGATTAATCAAACTCGACGTACAAGGTCTAAATTGAATCACTTGGTTTCTCGTAGATTATAAACTTTTATTCACTGATTACGGGTAAAAATTTCTGCGCGAGCGGAGCATGAAAATATGAAATCTTCACCAGCTACTGAGCCCACGAATGTAGATTACCTAGTCTCCGGGAGTTTTGCTCGGTAAAATCTTGCGAAGTCTGTAAAATCTATCTACGTCATGTTCCCTAAAGCCATCAGGAAGATCGGTGTAGCAACATAGTTTGTGGCCGACAGATTTTGCCACAGTAGAGTCTGCGATATCCTGGCCAGCCACCCCGCTGAGTGCGTTGCTGCACCTTTGCTGATTGCACATCAGAAAGAAGACGCAACTCACCAATTTTCATGTCGGCGGTGCCTAGATCTATGCTTGTGCCTAGCATCCGTTCTCTTGCTTTACCGAGCGCTCTCGTTATCGCGCTGAGCATCGCGGGCGGTAGTTACAGAGTTCTGCTTGCGTGCATGCTTAAGATAAGCCCTGGTATGGAGCCAATGAGTGCGTAAACACACACTTCAGTGAATTAATGTAGCGCTCAGCGCTGCATTGAGTGGCAAATAGCATAGCAGGGCTGCGTTGCTGAGTGATGCTATATTTAGGGGTGTCATTCATAATGAACGGCCAGTCATAAAATCTTGTAAATGCGCCGCTATCATAATATCGTCATTCTCATCACCATCACAGCCAAAAACGACACTCTATATAAAGGCTCTTTATCTGCGAGGTAGAAATTTCCATCCCTATAAGGGTTTGACGACCCATGTGAAGATGAGTGAAAGAATTTTATGGAGCAAACATTGCTCAGCGAGATTACCGAGCGAACGTGCGAAGTATTGGCATTATTAATGGTTGCGGAGCATTAATGAAGTAGGCTGGATTATGAGCGAAGACACAATTGTGCAAGACAGAATCGTACGAGGGTGTCGAATAAGCACAGTATCGGAATATTGAGCCGCTATATTCCACAATTAACGAGGGCTCTCGAAGTCTGAGGTGAAGGTTGAATTTCCTGGGATTGGATTCTGAAGATGAGAGGATTTTTTCTGCGCCACGTCACAAAGTCGCTCCAGGACTGCTTTGGATTTGAGCAAGTGATGCTTCACTTGCCGGCTTCGCCGCGAAGATCTGGAGCTAGATTTTTGAGCAATATATGTCGTCGTAGCTGTACCGCTGCCAGCGTAAGTTTTTTACGTAGACATGGCTACGCTACGTACTACATCAAGTTTTTTAAATTTAAGTTTCATCATAAAAATTGACCATCTTTTAACCCTGCAGAGAAGAGCAACTTTTTCCCAAATTTTATAGCGCGTCATTTTGCCAAATTGGTTTAGACCTTTGCGAAGCTGTATTTGCTTGACAACGTAAAAGATATGTATTGATCCTGTTAAGCACCTGCGTTCAGATGCAGAACAAATATTACTGATAGTACAAATTTTCTAAATTCACAGGTTTTCATTACGCTAAACTTAGTGAAATATTACTGACAGTGCAAAAAAAAGCTGTCAAACCATCGAACTATACATTATAAAACGACCAAATAATGTGATACCCGTCGAAGCGAATTTTCAGCGGCTTGTGAGTGGAAATTGATTATTGTCAATGTGATTGGTTGATATTTCTCTCCCACTCTTACTTTGGCGTGCATGCGAGATTGGTGAGTGACAGCACGGGACTTAGGTCGAATCTCGAGAACTGGACCCTCGGTTAGTTTCTGTTACCACATTCTATTTTATCTCAGACACCTAGTGCGTGTCCGAAATGTCCGTTCGAGCTCGACACCCGCAGTAACATTTAACTTGAATATAATGTGAGAAGTAGAAGGTGCACGGAAATCTGAACTGATATAATTTTGAAATACTCCAAATTTAGCTAGTTATTTTCAAGTATCAAATGAAAGCAGTTGTACGCACATGCACTGACGTTCATTTTCCAGGTTTGAGCTCCGCCAACGAGCCAAACATGTGATAGAGCTCATGACGTGCACTTTATGCTAGGATTACATTACTATAGGTAGCACGAATTTGGACGTTCAATTTTCTTAGATGGGATGAAACGAGTTGAGCAAAAATTGTCGATAATGTTCCTTGAGACACATGCAACGTATGTGGGCTGAGAAATGTGGCGAGTAACTACAGGCCGAAATACACCAGCTCACACAAGTTAGCAAATTCTACTCAAACATATAAATGGTTTCGCAGAATTTAGTCACTTGTTCTCTTTGAAGACTGCAACATCGGACAACGCATAATGTTATGACCATATTTGTTATATTGAGTTGGTTTTCAAGTCTGGAAACTAACTCAAGTTTGAGTTTCCCGTTTTTGCGTTAGAAAACGGGAAATACCATGGTAAACAAAGGGTAATATTGCCAAGAAATTGAATGAGCCACGCAAACGCTTCTCGCTTACTGAGATTCGAATGGGATTTGCTCAGCTAGTGGAGTAAGTTTTGTGACAGCGTGGGTACACAACTTGGTGAGCAGAATTTACCCGTTCGTATGTCGGTCCAATCTCCGACCTCCTTTATACGCTCTCACTGATTTTCAAAACTCCAGAACAAACACTGGATCAAATCTGTCTCCGAGATAATAACTGTTCGAAACTAATCATTGTTTGCTCTGTCAGTATTTCACCCCCCTGAATACACTTTTGACGCATTTATTTGGTGCAGTTTGGAAAAAATCCAAAACTACTCCAATGCGAGCAACTATTCGAGTATACACTAACTTCGACTGACATCGGTTCGGAAGCTCTGCAGTGGTGAGCAAGACATTTATCCATTTGTCTGGAAGGTTCATCTGGGCTTACAAGTTCTACATGGAATCACTCGGCTTCTCATACATAGATCATAAATTTTTGATGGTTGAGCACCTAAGGATTAAGAGGATTGGGAGTTAATCCTAACAAGCTTAGGACGAGATGAGCACCTAAGTTTAACGAAGCAGACTTTAGAGGTTAGACAGTACGTGTACTTAGAATGTAGCAAGGGAAAGCGGAGGGTTTGTGATCAGTAAATTTGAAACTTTGCTCTAATTAATTTGTTTGTTTGGTTCTAAATTATCATCAGATACGTTATTAAGTTTGGCTGACTTCAAAGTAAGATTTTACGACCTGAAACTTCTAAAACTTGGTGCTGTAATATTAAATAGAATCTGAAGTTATCAAATATTTGAACATATTTTCTCCACACGCGAGTTAAGCCACAAACAAAGCTAATGTAAATTCCCTCAATAGAATTTGTTCATACCTGGAGGTCTGTTCACCGTATCGAGGCTGATTAAAAAGGGAATATGTAGAGTACTAGAAAAACTATCGCGTTTACAACAACTATTTCGGTGTCTGGAAGTATGAATATCTTTTTTACCTATATCTTTTTACTAGCCCTCGACGAGGCATTACGTAAATTAAATTACTTTTTAACTCAAAATGAACCAAGCACGTATCACCATCCTGATAAACACGTGAATTTAATACCTGTTTTTCTTTCAACTTTTCATTTTTTTGAATGCACATAAAAATGCTTCAAGATTTCAAGCAGCGATTTATGTTTTACAAACAATTGATCAATAGGTTGCACTTCGAAATCATAGCAGATGATGAAAGTATTCAGATTCTGATTCCAGTTCTATTGCTGAAGTCCCTAGCTCTTTGATCGGCTTGTATCTCCGCATTAATCTGCCAGCAGGTAGTCATCCAATCGATCATCTCGCGGCATTCAAATGCTGAGCCAAATTGTCATAATAAAACCACGTCTGTAAACAAAATTGTTTTGCTGTAGGGTTCAAAACTGTGCATCAAAAAATTCCAACCGTACGAAAATAACAAATAACATTAATTGAAGATTTGGCATCTGAAGACTTATGCACACGAATATCTGTTCAAATCTCTATGCTAGGATCCAGCTTCAGCAATTGATGAATCGGTTTCATTTCGATCGAAATATCGCATTAATATCGAAGCTGGGAACCCCAGCCGCCAGAGAAGGAATCAATGAAGGACGAAGCTTATAATTGCAGAGGCTGTACAGCCCAGTGAAATAGACAGATTCTAATTCAATGGAGAGGAGGAGAAGGAGGCCGTGGCGGCTCACTTGCGTGTTTCTCACCCCGTCGGACGCGTCTATGTATAGGCAGACACCGAGCGATAGCGCACCTCCATAATTACGCTGCGCTGGCTGGAAATTTGCAGACGCAGCGTTTGCTTTAGGTGGCGTCGGCTACCCGTTGACGTGAGGTCTCGACAGGTTCGGATTATTGGGAGCCATCAATTGTGCTGCCTCCCATCCCATGCCCTGTCCTCGCAGTCATAAAGTTAGTGGTCTACTCCGGTGAGATGCATCTAGGGCTCGGCGGCCAAGTATCTAAAGCATGAACGAAATTTGAAGCTACCGCAACCTACGGCTCCACATAAAACAAGCGCTGGGTTAAGGCTGTACTTGTGTTCATCAGATAAAATGGGTGGCTGGTAAGTTTTCGACATTATATGACGATGGAGGCGCTCATTTTCGAGGAAAAAAATTATTTGCGATGGCAACACCTGCCTCAATGAAGAAATCACTCAGGCTTCGGAATCTAACAGAGATTCAAATCATTATTTATACTACGGCGAAGCCAAATTTAATGTTGCACTTTTTGCGAACCTCAGATAAGGAACGCATCACGCCATACTCCACGCCGCTCTGGGCTGCATTTGAGAAAAAAAATTCCCCTAGCTCCTCTTACTGTTTCTACGATGCATGTCGCGAGCGCCCAATCTCGAGACTTTCGAAACATCTTTTAAAAAATATTTGGTGTTTGAGCCTTTTAGATATCCAATAAAATAAAGAATTATGATGTCGATTCTCGGGTTATTGAAAATTGATTGACTGTAAACCTCAACCTTATGATATGAGAACCCCAACTCATTCAGATAAAAATTAGCTTCAGTTTTCCCACTTGTAATCAATCATCGAATTAATTGAATAACTGGTACACAATTTTATCTGAATAAGCTTAGGTTCACATAAGATGACTGTAACCAGAAGTTAATATCAGTATTATACGCTATTTGGGAAATGAAAACATCACGTACCTCTGATCATGACCGTCAACAGACAAGCGTCTTATGGTCGGCTTTTGGTAACCTGACTTTTCATTTGAGTGTGGGAACATAAATGAACTCTATTTTCGTTAGTGGAGTAAAGAACATCGCTAAAACGTTACTAAATGGTTTTCTAATCTCAAATACAATAATTTGCACCTCATTGGTAACTCATTTCGTTGGTTTTTTCGTCTTTTTTCCGGCGTACAAAGCAGAAAATTGGTGCTATTCAGATTGTCATGATAACGTTACAAGCAGTAAATTGGATACCTAAGCACTATATAATGACTTCAAAAAACTATTATTTCACCGAAACTTACTTGAATAAAAATTTGTTTTCAATCCTCGTAACACAAAATTGAAGAATTCGAAAACAGAAATAACATGCAGAATTAGACCCGGGAAGAAGAGAGTGCTCGGAACGCTCTGTTGTTATGTAGGGGACATGAGTGATGCTGCCATCATTGGTACCATGCATGTGACCCGAACATGATGTCACTTACAAATATTCAGAAATTTTCTTGCAACAATCCTGTGTAGACTATGAACACATTGCAAATTTCACTCACGCTTACCATGTTATGGGGAAGGCTTCTTCAATTTCAGAAGCAAACTGAATTTTTGTTATGCGAAAAATAGTTATCATCCCAATGTAAAATAGCCTTATTTTTCAATTGCTTACATTTTTACGTAAATATATTGTACATCAGCAACATTACATACTGTACATAAGTAACACTGACAAGGGGACTTTTATTTACTCGCTCCATTTCGGGACCAGCCCTATAACCAATACTCTCATCAACATATTCAAGAAGTTATCACAATTTCTTTTAGCACAAAATGCCTTCATTGATGACCATACTAGCTCACTAACCTGATGTATACTATAACCCTCATATACCCACAATCATGCAACTAAACATAGACGATAAGTACGTCCACCACGTACAGACAGTAGTCTTTTTTCCATTTTCTCCGACGGTGTGTGAGAATAGGATTCTCTCGCACTCCAAAATTGATTGGAAAATAAAATGCAGGGCACTGGAATTTGAATTCGGATCACTCAGATGCTGGATGAAGCAAAGTTCGAAGACGTGATCCAGTATAACTGCCTGAGTACAGTACACGCGGGCGCTTCCGTTGGCCTGTAAGTTGTCAGGTACGGTCGTCGGTGCCAGGACAGGCGATTGTTCCCTGTTGTAGCCCCCGTGTAGCTTATCGTGTCATTAGTTCTCTTTTATCTTTAGGCTTGTACTAAGGAGCCCTAACTTTGGTGAAACATTGTATTGCAAGCTCTCATAATCTGGAGGACACGTTCAGGTGACACGGATACCAGCGAGACGCTGTCTCGGAGATCAGGAGCGAGATACGGGAGTCCTTTATCAGGTGCAGCCTTTCTTGACTTTTCACGTTTTTTTCAGTGATCCCATTGGCGATTAGCACTCCCCATCACCTCGGTGACCTAATTTTCAGTGTGTTAAATAAATTTCCGTCAACGGTTTTTCGTTTGTTCCCATTCAACTGCGTGTCACAAGCCAAAATTTTGGTATTAAAGCTGCTTTTGTTCGTCCTTGATGCTAAGGGAAAAACAGAACTTTTTCAAAGCCCATGCAGTCCTTTGCTAGTATTTGATATAGTAAAAATATCACGAGTTTTTTACATTTTTAAGAGTTTGGAATACGCGCCGAATGAAACAACCTCGTTGGCAAATGCCGTTGATTTCAAGCGTTGGTCTCAGGCAGAGAGTTAACTTTTAAGACGGGTATTTTTCCGATGTTAGGTATTGAAGTGAAGGTCAGAATCCATTTATGTACTATGAAAACTAAGGTCCAGTTAGTATCATCACAACATTTGCTACAAGGTTGGTTATAACAGATTTAGAATGCATTCAAACCACTGAGCACAGTAGAAATGACAGAATTACATAGCGTTCATGTGCAGACAAATTCTTCAAGGAGAGTGGCAGCTATTACCTCAAGTATAAGAACCAAGCAAGGGCTCCAGACATCCTTCTTATGAAGTTATTAACCCGAAGCGTCCGGAGACTATATGCAATTGAAGGAAAATGACCATTGCCTCAGCACGATCAATCATACTTCATATTCACATTAAATTTAATTTTAGAAGCTGACCGCACAAAAAACTTGACAGGATTGTACTGCGCTTGTCTCTGAATTGCATACTAAAGAGAGGGTCTCTATGAATATGTGTGTGGTTCATTGTTCCAATGTACATCATGGCGGGTTGTTTCTGATGCTTCTTTGCATGAGAAATGAAGTCGATAGCAACGTGGGGGCAAGAGTAAAATATGCAAAAAAAAATTTAAGGAACAAAGCTAAGAAATGTGTATTTTCTTTCAAAAATCATAACATATTTTTCTGATACTAAGCAGAAACTTGTACTTAGTAAGTCAATTATTACACAGCCTAACAATCATCGTTAAGTTGATTGGTTTATCCTGGAAATGAAAATTTTAACAAAGGCCATTTTTCGACTACAAAATTTGTGTTTAAAGTATTATTTCCTTAGCTGTATCACACCGTTCACACACAGAGGATTTTCTGGGTTACTAGAGCCAGTTCATAAAATGCCACAGTTTTGGAAGCCAAAACGCACTTATCAAGATGCACGGTATTTTACAGGGTCGAAGTGCTTAATCAAATGCCTAAGTGTATAGGAAGGCGACAGATAAGGGGGTAACAAGAGGGTATCCAGTTTACCACCAGCATCAAGATAAGGAAGCTTGTCGGTCCAAGAAGAACACTGATCCTTCCAGGTGTTCCCTGGGGTGGTCCAGCGCCGCCCTTCCATGCGGCAGCGCTCCTTCCTCCACCGAGTCACTCGCTTGTACACAGGGTGTCGCAGAGCTCGAGGGAGGATTCTCATTAGCTGACGTTACTGATGCTTTAATAAATCCGATGCTGAAAATTAGCGATGTTATGGAGCTAACATGCGTGGTTGGATGCGTAGGGATCGTGACTATGTACTTCAGTACAGTCATTGTCTCTACGCTTCCAACTTCGTCTTATTTCTTGTTATTCTTAAGATATGTTTAATTTTTATGATTAGCTGTATAAAAATTGCAGAAACATGTTGAGATTAATAATACTCTATTTGCTTCAGTAAAATGTGATTCATTCGAATTTTATTCAAGTTAAGTACCTGATATAAAAACGAAAATTTATACTAGACAGTTGAACAACACGACTACGAAAAACATCATTTTGATTTCGCTCATTTAACGTACAGCGCGAGTGATTTGAATTCAGCAAATTCAACGCATCTGAATCCAAAATGCTGTCATTTTTTGACGGCTGTAGACGTTCTAGGCTGATTGTTTGAAAATCGAAGCTACACAAAACACGAGGTCAAGTGCAAATTTAGGCTTCTCCACAATCAATGTCGACGTCGCTAACTGAATTGTTTTGAAGAAAATCGAAATTGCTTCAACTTCATGGGCATCTGAAACTGCATTCATACGCGCCTCCCTAATTCAAGTCATGCTCACGCGAATGCGCTCACCAAATTAAGCATTGACATTGACAACTACACCGCGACTGCATCATTAGAGCGCCTTGCCCCTCGGCCTGTTTTTGCTCCACACTCGATCAGGGCTTTGCCTGATGCTGTCAAACCGCATCAACCTCCATATCGGGAGCACATTACACACTGCTATGGTAGAAAACAGATTATTTCCCTCACATTACGCATGGTCCGACAACATTCGAATCCGAAATGAAGCAATTTTTACACGCCTAACTTTCGCTTGATACTTGCTGCACGAGATCGTCGCTGTTTGAGTTGGCTCCGGTGAAATGGGGAATACACTGCAGTCAACTTCTAGAAATAATAACTGTATTTTATCGAGGACAATTTTCGCGCTGGTTGTCCTCCACACCTCAAGGCTGTTTTTTTGTACTCAAATTATCAGAGATGCATTGTTTTCTCATAAAAATTTTCTCTGAACCGTTGCTTAATTATCTGAACAACGTTATTCAAGAAGATTTTCCTTTCATTGTAGAAATTATAGTAAATTACTGAGATTTTTATCCATAGTTCTTTCAAGTATAAATATGCGAAATTTTCGCTGTTGTGTTCATCGCAAACCCAAATTCAAAACGCTGTTCTACTAGCCTCTAAATAAGTGGCATCCAAAACTTCATGCACCCAGTTAGCTAACAACACTTATGCCTCTTTTCAAGGTATGAACTGATTATTTTGTTAATTAAGGTTTTTCTTTAAAACTATAAAGTCATTGAGTCATAAAGATTTTTTGCTAAGACACATGGCGAGTCTAAGATGATATTATCTTTAAAAATAACTTCCATGCTCAGGCCGTGTCTTGGTTCTTCTTCTTCTAAACGAAGCGCAGAAATTAAATAATTATCCCTAAATTCCCGAGAGCAAACTTGCGCATAACAAAGATCACCCGATTCAGAATTGGGGCCTTCTTTGAAGACTCTCATTCCACGCACATGGTTAAATCTGTATCACAAAAGTACACTTGTGAGCAGCGTTCATCGTCGCATTCGGAGTGACGGCATGCCGTAAGTGTGCTGAAATATCCAGCATTGCAAAAAGAACTGCCGGGTTTACTGAGCCTATAAATTGGTTTGAATTTCCCATTGAGCTGTTTCTTCTCATGCTCAACTGTACATTGTAGCTGCTGCGTGCAGTGGCGTTAAAGACACCGAAAGTCCGACTAATAAAAAGAGTCTAAGTTTTTGCAAGCGATGCATATTTTTAACGCAAAAGAAAACTCCACAGAGGAAATTTAATTCATGCTTTCATGAAGGGGGAATATTTTCTTACTTTAATTACTGAATATATTTAGTCCACGTTTTTCTGTTTACGCAATATTCATCACACATTACATTTGAAGAAAATTATGGCAAAATTATTCTCCCAAACGTTTTTGAGCAAAATTGCTGAAGACAGCGTGGACTTTCTTCGCTTTCATATTCTTAAAGGAGATTTATGTGAATGAATAAGTAAGTCCCTGACTTTATCGAATACGCTTCTTCCCGAGAAGTTTCATCACCTGCCTTCACTTTTCCAGTCAAGGGCATCCGTTTATAACACCGCTGACTTAATACCTTGTCGAGTTAAGAAGCGTTTGTACATAACAACCTCCATATCGTCCAAATCAGGGGTTGGATTATTCCCTTCTCGCTTTGGCAAGCAGTTGCAATGCTCTGGTCGGGTTTTTCTTTAGCTTTTCGACGCAATTTGTGCCGAAAACAAGTCTTGTGAGCACTAAACTGCAAGAAACCGGTCACTTCATGCGGCATCACCTCGAAGCACTGCTTGCGTTTTTAAAGCAGTGCGTTAGTACCTCTCAATACCTGTTCAGCTCACTGTAAAGAAAAAAGCTGCTGGTGGGAGCTTTGCTTGCGCGAAATTCTTAAAATCGCTCGAAGTTTTCTGGATTTGGTCTCACAGAGCAATACCGTGCGAGGGAAGCTCCTGGAGACACGAAGTTCATCGGCGATCGATCATCATTTTGAGTGCTCATTTGCGATTGTCTAGCGCAAGGCTAACTCTGAACCTGGAGACCATAGTGACACGGGAGAACTATGGATTGTACGCGTAATAATGACATTCGATCTCAAAAATTTAGGCCTCGCGTGCCATCTTGACGTTTGCCAAGCACGCACGGCAGCTTGTGAGACTTGTACAGACATTTTCTGGGTTCGTCATTCTGAAAAAAAAAGTTACTTTGCTCGCTTCTGTCAGCGCGCTGCTGCTGGCTTCTTGCATTCATAGGATCCAGGACCGAGGGTGCTAGTTTTGTGTTCCAGTTGCTCATTGATCAATGTCGGCCGTCGATGCCGGCGGAAACATCAGTATTATCTTAATTCGTATCGAATGTCCCTAGAGAGCTCGGTTAACGTATATTTATTGAGTACTGCATACTTATTCAGAAGGTCAAAAAAACTTAAACTCTACGATAATTTACAAATACTAATCTCTACTACCCTAGAATTTGAATACTACGTAGTATTATCAGTAGCTGCCTGTAGACTGAAGTGCAAAGTAAATCTGAGTGAGCATAAGTTAAATGGAAGCTAATAATTTGGAGAAAAAACAAAGAACAACTGCCTACAAATCATAACCGTCAGCAATTGTTCATATTTGTGCGTGGATCAATAAACATTGAGATGGAAATACGCCACCAAATGCAAACTCATGACAACCAAACAAATTTACCGGACGCAAAGCGCGTTAGTTGATAACTTGCAAATATAATGAAAATTCATTTGGTAGTTGACGAGATGATCTTTCAAGTCGATTATGAACTCTCAACAGGAAACAACCACCTAAAGATTATGTAAATACGTAATATCTGATGCCGTCGAGGTATAGCGAGCCTGAGTATCTTTTAACTAGCTCACACATCAGGCTTGAGTCGTGCTTTTTTCACGATGTCTGGAACACTGTTCTTTCTGTCGTTATTACCAGTCTTAAACTAAAGCTGAGTAGTCTCAATTATTTGCGCTAAATCTAACTAAACTTCTTGCTGCAGGTCAAAAATGGAAGCGCGGGGGTGTAAGAGCGAAGTAAGAGATTTTGCACAAGTAAGCGTGTTCCACGAGGGTGTTTTTGCAGTGCAATTCATTCCCTTTTGTTGACATTGGAGGTGAGCATAAGACATAGCTGCACTGTTCCCTCATGTCCCTTGAAACGCCCTCAAAAGTTGCTGCTGGATTAGAATATTAAAGAACCCTTTGATGTTTTCTAGAGCGACCCAGTTCACATGTCAATTTTTCAGAGCAAAACAAACTCGTGTACGTGCCTTCAGATGGCACCCGAGGAAAAAAAGAAAATCGATTTCATGATATAAACGTGTTAGCTTTCTGGTCTCTTACGTAGTGATTTCAAGAATACGTGGCAAGACAATCATAACGCACCGATTACATGTCTCAACTTTAAAAAAAATTCAACTAAACTTATACACTCAATGAAGGCAGCGCTTAGTTCGACATGATGAAATTCCTATCTTTGAGCAATACAAGAATGTATCACAGATCGCTACTCTGGTGACATTTTTTGTGTTCGGTGCCTTTCTGTCAGTGACAAGCAGGCCATGAGGAAAGTTGTGTGGGCAGGTATGCAGGCCGCTGTGTGGGCAGAAATGCAGGCCGCTGTGTGGGCAGGTATGCAGGCCGCTGTGTGGGCAGGTATGCAGGCCGCTATGTGGGCAGGTATGCAGGCCGCTGTGTGGGCAGGTATGCAGGCCGCTGTGTGAGCAGGTATGCAGGCCGCTGTGTGGGCAGATATGCAGGCCGCTGTGGGGGCAGGTATGCAGGCCGCTGTGTGGGCAGATACGCTAGGAACATTCAGGGTAGAGATGCAGGCAGATATATGAATAAACACTCAATTCAGAAAAGTCTTAGCCGCTCTCAAAGTTGGCATTTCAGTCAAATTTTCGCGTAGAAATTCTGGTATATGTGTGGATAAATATCCCCATGAATAACCTCGTATAGTACATACCTGAGCTAAGATTTAGGCATCAGGTAGATTTCACAAACATTTGGTAATTCAAGCCATTTAATATTAAACTTAAAATTTCGCTTTCTTAGTTCGAAAATTGTTTGATTATCAACAAAGTTTTCGATCTGTACGCTTGCTGTTTTCTTTGGATTTGCGGGTATGAGAACATCGGTAGCCACTATTGACATTGTTTAAATTTCTAAATTTATACATGTACTAGTCTGTTGACTCATTAGCCCAATCATTTAGTATATGAGTCAATAATAAGCTTTAGAGCGATGACAGTACGAGTGAAAATAGTTAACAACGGAAGCAAGAATCCGGACACATTTATTGAGGATCCGTAGGTAATAGCTTTCATTGACAGTGCGGCATGTGGGAACAGGTAACATGCCCCTTCAAAAGTGGAATTCATTAATCACGCATAACAATTTCTCTGTTGTTCACGGTCAGCAAGAAGGCGTAGGCAAAATCCTCGAAAAGAAGCCAATAGTGTCTTTATGAGCTGAGGTGAATTGATAACCTATAACATCGTCAAGTAAACCCGGTATTCGGGCGTAAACGTCTGATGAAATCCTTGAAACCTTCCATGAATGTTGGCCCACGTTCAGTTCTTGGTGCTCCACCAAGAACTCCACCGGGTTTTATTTCTCCACCGGGAGAAATAAACGAGTGGCTTAGAATGACGTGAAGGGATTTATTGAAGTACCAGTTTTGGACACTAATTCATGAACTAATCGCTCCACTCCTCCGTGCGATTCCTCGGCCATGTCGCTGTAGCTCCCAAATTTAGCGCTCCCTTAAATGCTGTTTGGCCTCAAATATGTTCTGCTTCCCATATTTCAGCGTCTCACTGATTTGTGTCAGAATGAACCCAGGCTTTACTCGTTCACATTAGCAGTTCAAATGTTACTTGGTCTACAGGAAAAATATTTTCCGCTTCCAGTGTTTCTACGTCTCACTGATTTATTTCAAAATGAGTCAATTCTCCCCACATACGTTCACACAAAAATCCAAATGCTGCTCGGCCTACCAGGAAGCTATTTTACGTTTCCTACTGCACGTCTTACTATTTATTTCAGAGAAAGCCTCGGCACAGCCACACTAATTTTAAGTATTGTTTGTGTATTTGGGGTATTTTCTCTTCGCTGCACCAATATTTATCGCTACTTAGAGCCTCACCGCTTCACGCCAAGTAGAACAAGGTGGTGCTGTCTCACTCAGTACTTGACAGCTGGTTAATTTCCCTCACAAAATTAGAAAAAAATAATTTTTTTTTTAAAATAGATGATTTTCTGGACGTTAATCTTGACTATTCTGATAACAAAATCCTATCATCAATTACGTAATCAATTCCGTATCCCGTTACAATTACGTAATCCGTTTATTTGGGAATAATTGAAATAGTGCTGCGCAGAGACGCATGGAAGCAGCAACATAAGCGCTATGCTTATTAATTTACTGATGAATTATGAGCCAGTGCTGGGTGGGGGTTGGGTGGATTAAAGTGGAAATCTAAAGAACACGAATCTGAAGATGTACGTCTAGTGGCAGTCTGATGAGATAGAGTGAGAGATTAGCAAATTAAAGAAGTCCGACAATTTAGAGTGATCTACTGAAGTGTGTGGAAGTCTAACATCACGAAAGGGACTTCTAGTAAACTAGAGTGTGTGCGTGATAACATAAAATAGAAGTCTAACAGTTAGAATGCCAGGCAAGTCTGATAGTGAGCCTGTACCTGTCAGTCCCAGTCTAATTTTTTAGCTTACGCAGGCATGATTTTAGCAGCCCAAGTATAACCTCTGCACTGGGCTGCTAAAATCAAATATGCTAATGCGATAAATTTAGACTTGGGTGCATATCTTACATGATGACACTTCGAAGGTCCAATTTAGCATCGTAACTCTTTCAGCCTTATTTAGCAGGAAATATAAACACTTTACGTCGTCGTGTTCAATATTTTATGCCAAACGGTAAAATACCGTCCGGTTTTTGATAGTGAAAATTAAGGAAATTTTTTACAGTAGAGCGGTTCGGTAGGCAGCTTCAGGTCATCTAAGTTTGATAGACCGATCGTATTTTTTATTTAAATAAAGTTAGAAATAAATGTGCATAACCTTGCAGTGTTGTCATATGCTAAGTGCTCTTTATGCTGAAATTATACTTGGTTAACTAACAACCATTACATAGATCTCCGCGCAGTCAATTCTGTTGGAAAAACTTTAGCTGCCGGTGGTACCGCAAAACTCAACCATTATTTAACCCTACCATGCTGATGTACTCATTCATAGGCACTTTCCGAATCTGCCGCTGTACCTAACTTTTTGGCATTTGCCTAGTGCAGGAAAAACATGCGCTATAACTGCGTACAGGCAGTGTTTGAGAATCCAGGTTTTTGATAATAGCACGCCGTCTGATCCGTGCCCCCCTAAATTTCTTGAACTCCACAACCAGAATTTTTTGCTTCAAGGCTCTCATTTCAATGTAGGAGTCTCATCCAAAATGAGAATTAAATTTACACAAAGCCAGGATCCAACTTTCCTAAAAGGAATAGCAGTTACCACTCCGTGCACAGCTATATCTTCCTGCTAACTAATTTTCATGTTCTTATTAATGTAATTGTGAACTTGCTGCATGGGTTGCACCGCTGAGGAACTGGAACATTTCAAAGTACGTTTTTGTTACAGTTAATGAATATATCATCTATATGAACTTATAAGTCACATGTTAAAATGGAAACTCAACGCAGATAAGAAATGTTGGGTAAGATAGAAACGGAGCCTCGCTAAAATGCCCGTACATTTCAGACGTGAGCGCTCTCACTCAATGCGGCCATCATTCGCGTGCCTGCCGATTGCTCCAGATGTGTGCATCAATCGCGTGTCAATCAACAGCTCCGGATGTGTGCATCAATCGTAATCCCTCGTTCATTTCCGATATTCTAATTATCTTTTGCACGTGCGTCCATGCCGGGTGCAGCGTGAGGCACGCGCTCAAAATGAGCACTTCACTTCTTTATTCAGAGAGAGAACCATAGAAGTGCTCTGTATTACGTCGAAGCAATTATCCTGTTTAGCTGCTGAAAGTAAAGGTCTAAACTATAATTAGAATCCATAGAATGGCACAACCGAATCTTGAACACGGCGGCAAAAACCAACCATCGCATTATTTAGAATCCTCCAACTCAGCTCTAGCACTGATGATGAACATAAAAAACGAATTTCTCGGTGGCCCATTCAATGAGTTGGGGTGGGTATTTGCATAATGACTTCTTCACGGTCGGCGGTTGAATCTCTCTATCTGAACCATTAGCATAGGACGTGGGGAGCGCAGCTTCCGTGTGCTTTTCTGCCTTCATTCAACAAAGACACCTCATGCGGACCATCAATTCCCAGAGGTGAGAACACGGCAAAATCTACACATATGCTGTTCAAGACAACTTTTCAAGGAAGGTTTACATTGCACGTACAAAATTAATGCACAGATGTACAAAGTGATGGTTTTACTTTAGGGTACATGTTTGCTGTATTCCAGCACGTATAGTTCGCGAATCATAATGAAATACACTGTCAAAACCAGAAATTCCTGCCCATGCGCGGACCAGACAGACGTAATAAATCATCGTCCAGACTCCGATTTCTGATGTCCCGGAGTGATCCCTGAAGCTCGGTATCAGGGATACATGGGAAGTGTTCGACTCAATGTTTGTCTCGGCGGCGTCTGGAGGACATCAGGACTGTTGCAGGGACAAATTGCAGGCAGAAAAACGCAAAGTAGCACACACTGAAGTTGACGAAAGAAATCTCGAACATGAGACACCATCGTTAAATTTGTCATATTTTATGGTATCGCACCGGCCGCCGTAATGATGAGAAACGTCTCAAGGAAAAGATTGGATTCGAATGCAGCGAGTATAAACAATAAATCATTTCAATCGTTAAATTCTTCACCTGAACGGATCAAAAAGTGTACGTTACATGTGACTTTGTGTGTTTTTTCGGAACAACAACACTAGCCAGAAACTTTGACGTGTTAATTATCTTTTTTTCTACATTGCCTTCTTGTGTATTCTCTTTAGGTACGTCTTCAAACAAACTAAAAATATGAAGTACTTATCTGACCTATGATGAACAGTGCGTGAAGGCTTGTACAAAAATGATAAAAAAAATACGATACGTACTCACTCCAGTTATGACGGACTAAGGAACACATCAGCACTCGATCATACACTAACAGTTTACATGTTCATTGTATATAATATAGATAATTCAATGGCAAATGATCGAAATGAGATCAACTTTCTTTACATCTATCTCGAAAATCAGCAGTTTTTGTTTGTACATCGAAACCAACTTTCCCTGTTTATTCAAATAATTGGGTTTCACTTCCCAAGTATGAAAGTGTCTCAAGACTCACAAATACGCTCTTACTGTATATGGACTCAAGTGAATGGCGCGCAACACATTTCCATTCCTCCGAAGAGCTCCGAAATATAAATTGGGCTTCCAAACCCCAACTTTTAGGGTCTAAGAAACAATTGTTGTCTTTAGGATACTTTTGAAATCCTCATCGAGTGTTTTCGAAGACCGCGGAATAGAGATGCCGCTCTTGCATTGACAGAGCAGCGAACGCTTCCAACACTCGTGCCGAAATTTTGCTATGTTAAATAGTCAACTCTCGCGTGCGTGCAAATTTTACATTACTTTTGAGCTGAGCCTCACTCGAATCTCTATTAACATTTTCACACGAAATAGAGTTTGGTCTCAATAAACATCACGCGGAAGAATATTTTTTTTCATGTATATGGAGTGATTTGACCTAAAGTTTTGTGCATAACATTTTTTATCGTCAAATATACAAAATTTCTGGACAAAATTTACTCTTGAAGGGAACGTTAGCCAACATGGGCAAATGGCGAATAACATTTTTCTTTTACTGACAATTATCTCTCAATCCCCTTC
The DNA here is from genome assembly GCA_014220935.1 of Platorchestia sp. MABIK. NCBI lineage: Eukaryota > Metazoa > Arthropoda > Malacostraca > Amphipoda > Talitridae > Platorchestia > Platorchestia sp. MABIK. Next base: position 51,850 of record JACJUY010001682.1, on the reverse strand, counting down.
ACGTGTGTTGTGCTCTGCACAATATACGGAAGAACAGGAATTAAAGTTGATTATGAAGCATTTTAGTGCAACAAAAACTGACGACGCTGAGGTCACCTTCTCGCAACCATGAAAATCGTGCGTAGTCCATTCAGACAAAATATGGCCTATGTTTACCTTTAACTTCCTTCATGAATCATTGACGAGTAACAATTCATGATAACTTCTGTATTGCATGTTAGATTCCCTTAACTTTCATGGTATATAGTGCTAGCATGAATTTTTGCTCGCTATTACGAATTGTCACAGATTGAAGGGGTATACGACAACATTGTATCTCGTAAAATAGGCTGCTATTTCATATGAAAGAAATATATTTCGTCAAACGAGGTGCATTCAATGTGAAGAATATGAACACCTTTGTTTGCCAAATTATACATATTTTGGAGCAATATATCTTAAAGAATTTATCGCATTCTTCGACGCAATAAATTCCGTTTGGCCAATTTAGACTCCAGAAGAGTCCCGTGATTGCCTTGCGTTCTCAACGTCCGGGCGAAGTTTGGACACGACAGATCGTTGGTGAGATTATCTTCTTGTTGATCTTGCAGTTGATAGTCTACTTTAAAGTTCATCCCTTCTATTTCAGAAACTGATACACGGCCAGAACCCGCTCTTATTGTCCTTCATAATTGGTATTTTGTAGCAATTTAGCAATGACGTGCTCACGATGCGTCATCCCTTAAGCCTCTGATGACACTCATCAGCTGGAGAGGAGCAATCCGGCGACCGCGACATCACGGCAATCACCCAATTACTCAGACAAAAATAACGCCCTTCTACCGCAAGGACAACACAAAACTGGAACCCATTCGTGCTTCTTTCCTCAATTCCAACACCAGTCATTTGAGTTTTCACGACCCTGGCGTCTTGCAGTGAATAGGGAAAGGTCGACGGGCCTGGCCGGCTGTTGCATGAAGTCATCTATTCGCTGGATGCCTGTCATTATGGGTGCGATGTGCGTAGCAGGTCTCTCAAGGGTCTCTCTTTATGCTAATTTTGGTTTGTTTCTCAACGAGGCGCAACATCTCAGCGCCTCTCCACCTGGTGCCGCCCGCGGCTCCTGCTCTCGTGCTCCACAGCGTCTGCTCTTCTTCAGTCGTCGCAATCTGATGGTCAGTCAACCGAAAGGTTCTGTCTCCCAAGAAGGAGTTTTTGCCTCACTTTGAAGCATGTAAATGCCCTATGCAGGAAAATCTAGTATTTTAGAAGAAAAAGTAGCTACTTGAGAGGTGAGTTTCGTTCCTACGAAAGATTTACAGCAAATTTTCAATACAAATGGGGGTCAAATATAATGAATTAATTTCAATATCACTACATCTGCCATAATTGTGGATCTGGCACACAAAGTTCGTGGGCTTCGACAATGACCACATTTGAGAAGACCGTGGTCGTGGAAGTGGGTTTCACCACGACAGGTTTTCAGTCCGAACTTTTGACGCTCACGAAATTAATCTGTGCTGAACTTGACGTCCCACAGCATTTCTTGTCTTACGGGTGTGGTGTCCTTATGCTCGCCGTTAGCTTTAAAGGGAAGACCATGTTCTGTTCGCGTTGTATAATTACTGATTATCGCTGTGAAAAATATCAGGATGTCCAAAAAAAAGCCTCAGAGGGAGTTTGAAAAAATTCTACTTGGAAGGACGCTGATAAGTCATAATGACTGTGGTATAGTCAACCTCTCTCAGGTGAACAGCAGTCTGTTGGAAAATTCTTGTTATGAGCGCATGAATCACAGCATAGGAGTGATTACACAAAAAATTTGCCTTCTTTATTCGTTCGCGTCGCTTAAATTACCACTTCTGATGTCATCAAATATCCTACATGACAGTTAGAGGAACTCTCACGAGATATTGACAATTAGGCAACACTTCAAAGTTTCAATGTCATCGATTGGCGAATGATTGTTGTTTTATAATGATAGAAAATTTTCATTGCTCACAAATAAAAGCTAAATTTTAGTTTTGTTACAAAGGTCCCTTGAAGCTTATAGAGGCCCTTAAAAAAAGCTTAAGACTATGAAAAACAATGCATTCATGTCATTTCCAGAAAAATTTCGTGCGTTAATAATTCTGGTGAATTGGGTACACAGTGTTTTCGTTTGGAAACTTACAAATATCTAATCAACCCACCAACCAACTAAAATTTTGTAGAGAATATCTAGTGATAGGCGATAATGAAAACGAGCAACATTATAACAAGTCAGATGCTATCGTATGAGTTGTCTGGCTGTTGATGGCAGGATTAATTACTGCCCATCGCTGCATCACGTTATTTTCCCTCATCCAGCCCGATCGTTCAGCATTACTGATGCTCAATTGCTGCCACTAGAAACCGACCGCTGGAATGGTAATTTGCTGGAATTATTATTACGGAAAGGTTCAAATACATGAAATTCTTGTGTGCTGCGCCTGCGACTTCGGCATCCGTTAATCGTTCATTCGAATTACCCGTCTCTGAGCGGTCTTAAAGGGAGGCTGATTAGGCTCTTTTAGTGGCAACAGCACGAGTGTAAAAACGCTATTGCTTGTAAACTGCATGGAGCGTGAAGACTTTGTGTTTATTTAAGACAACCAAAAAGTTGGTGTTGTTTCAATGCAAGTCAATTCTGAAGGCTTTTAGTCTGTAAAACTGAGCCAAGTCGCAGCCAGGGCGCACCCACGTGTTGAGTCGAGGCGCTTTGCTTATTATTTTCGTACCCCCGAATATCAGATCTATATTTTTTCATAAGTTATCACCCGCTGCAGTCAGTGGAGGATAATGACCGAATATAATGCAGTAGCCCGGCCGTAAACGCCGTATTTTTTCGGATAAAATGCTGTAAAACAAATCCTACCGAAACGCGGTTTTTCATGAGAAAAGGTCTGATGATAAATGCGAAAAGATGATGTATTTTTAGCAAAATTAATTTCAAAGATGGCTATAAATTAAAATAAATGAACATAATTTCGATGAAAAATATTGCATGAGCAACAAAACGCATTTTCAGAAGACTCGCTACGTATACAAATATTCGCCCGAAAACTATGCGCGCTCACTGAAACAAGCATTTGCACTCAAAATCCAGGTTTGCAGAGGCTAAATTGCATGAACTCGAGTGTGCAGTAAGGGAGAGGTAAACATATTTTCATTCAAGTTAATGAGGAAATCAGTGTACCAAATGTGGTAATCAAGCAAAATGTTTGTCTGGAATACCCAAAGACCCAAAAGCCTTTGCTCAAAGACAATTTTCGCCACATCGAGTTTCTTACGTCTTCTTTTACCAGCATAGACATCCTAGACACCCTAATGTGTTCCCTAATTGCGCTGTTGTTGAATTAAAACTTCACTGAATTACTCTGTGATAATCACTACACTAAGGGGAAACTGAGGTTGAGTCGTGAATATCATAACTTGGATTCCTTCCTCGAACGTTTAGTCTGAGACAGCCGCTCCCATCATGGGGCTCTCGCACCCCCTGGGGGTGCAAGACGATATTACAGGGTACGAGAAAAGTCCAGGTAAATAATCGGATATCAGTTACATGTTGGCCTTTTTATTTCAGGAGCTGCGAGGTTCGAATAAAATATCTTAAGGGGTGTGGGTCAAGAAAAAAATTGGGAACGCTAAGACAAGGTCCACTCGGACGTCCCCCGCACCATCACTGCATTGAAGCACCGTGCCTTGGAAGTTGCAGTTACTCAAGGACAATGCGCGCGCGTAGTCAACAACTTGGCTAGGAATGCCTTCAGCTCAACGGCGCGCGTCAGATGCTTGTTTTCCGAGGCTCCTCTTGACATTTCCGTTCATGCTCAAGGCTAAATATTTTCAGCTTGGAAAATTTCCCCCATATTAGATTCAATGAATTCTATTGCTGTTGTTCTGTCTTTATTTATTGAGCATTTTGACTCGTGTTTGATAATTCGCTTCAATAATTTTGAAATATTTCAGTTTAGGCTTAATTAATATTAAGTAAATTATTCTCAAGTTTTGAACTATTTTTGCCTAATCCAAGTAGAGATTTTTCCAGTTAGTCGCAATCACAACACTTTAACATTTGTGGTAATTATAAATTTGTAAATGTGTGTGGACCGTTTTTATCCTGTTATTTAGGGGATAAGTATAACGTGCATCTTGCTCTCCCTATCCAAAATTTAAACATAGATAACTTAAGAGAAAATTAAACGAAAAAAATTAAGTAGATTGCTAAAGCACTACTCAACAATGATACCAGATGTTCATGGAAAAAATTCAAAAAGAGAAATCTATTGTTAAAGCTTCTCCATGCAAGCTCAACAATACAAGTAGAGTTAGTGCATATTAACTTGCTTAAAACAAGAAGAAGCAAACCATAAACTCAAAACAGAACAAATTCGTCTCCCTGAGCCTCAGTGAGGACAAACCACCCGAGGCGGGCGGGTCTATATTCACACCGCTCAGGTTTTAATTTTATCCGTCATCACGACAACGTGATAATGACTACTCACGCCGCCATTACCGGCCGATCACTGGATGGCTTTCAATCCGATAATTCATATAACCAACAGCGAAAGCGAGCACTTCAATATGGCGAACATAATTGCGGATGTTGCCTTCATAGGCCTACGCAGCTCTTCACTTTCACTGGCGTCGGTCGTACTCGGCTTGCAGAAGCTGAATTAATCGTCCTCGTCAGTGACATGAGAGTAATAAGCTCATTTGTTGACCATAAACTGAAGACTCCACACGACGATCGATCGATGCGATCGCTTAAGCGAATCGATTTAATGGGTTAGAGCTGATGGGTGGCCGGTGGTGAACTGGTTCTTTGGATGGCAGCGCGTCACATTTGTCTGAATAACGCCGCTGTGTACTCATGCTGAACCAATCGTCGCTCCGAGCCTTCATTGTTGTGCAAAATGAAGTGGACTTGAGCAGGAAGTTTCGGTAGCAACCGCAGCGATGATGTGTTGCTACATTCCGTGTTCACTCAAGAGAGAAGAGTCATGAATAGATAATAGGCACAATCTCGTGATTAGCGATTATGAGATCACATAACAGTTTAACCTAGCCCTAGGCTGCTTAGTCGATCCCCTATCCTATGTAGTCATAACCAAGAAGTGTTAATTGCTGCCGAGACGCCCATTCTAAGGCAGCTACTTGAATGTTGGGCAAAAATGGAAATTATTCTACTTCGAGACAACGACTCTAATTCTATCCTACTTGATTTCAGATCGCCTTGTGCTTATTCGAACCCTAAAATGAGTGTGAATAAGACGAATTTATGCACTCTGATGAAAGCTGTAGGTTAAGTGGTCACGGAAAGCAGATTCTGTTTACAGTTTAGAACTCGCTGAAACTCTACAATTGACCGAAGGATTACTTACGAGGAAATGAAAAACACGCTGTCATTTTCCCCTCAAGCACGAGAAGAGCTGTTGTGTTAACACCAGAGGAGGAGGCTGCTGAGGTCACTCGGTCGTGCCTGCAACCTTGTCATTACTGAAGTGTCACTTCCAGAGCGTGCGCAACCTCCGAAATTGAGTAGAAGTTATGACTTTCCGTGGCAGCATCGAGCTCATTTTGGTGAGCTTTAGATGGTTTCCAGCACATGCTCTCCAGGATATCATGGTTGCTGTTTGTATTTTGTCGTCATATTTAGAAATTAGACTGAATATTATACGGAAAATTCCCAATTGCATATTTTGGTTAAAAAAGACCACTCTGACCCTGGCTTTCATGTCAATGTTAACGATTAAATTTTACATTTCTCTTTCATGATTACGAAATTACTTATGTGATTTTGCTTCTTTAGCTGTAGATGGCATTAAATCGTCATTGGAACTAAGTTATAGAATGAATTTCTTTGTACAACACCTTCTAGAATTTATGATCGCTTTGTGAACATTCTCTCTTAATTTCCCTCTCAGTTGCTGGAATGCATCATCGAAACATCGAATTAGATGGAAATTAAGAGAACAACAACTCAAAGAAAAGATCAGCACTCTGAACCGACAGCAGAATGAAATCCAAAATCATTGTTGCTAGTAAAAGGAGACTTTTTATTACATTGATAATTTATTGTACAATGTTTCAAATTCCACACGCCAATTAACACCAAATCAGCTTTTACTTCGCTTAACTTACCGTCAACCTCGAGAACGAAACATCACTCATCAGGCTGCAAATGGTTTGTTAGGTTGGCATCATCCAAACCAAAATCTTAATTGGAATAAAATTCGGCCTAACAGAGCACTTAACGTGTGACAACTATGCACGGTAACCGCATGCTGAGTACTCTTCATGGTTCTGAGGACTTAGAAAATTGTAGCCAAAATAAGGTGATGCCTGTCACCTTGGCCAGTAGACGCGCTCTGTCGCCCAAGGGCAAGTTTGAAAAATTCGCCAATCAGCACAAGAGGTAGTCCTGCACACGGAGAATCGCCGTGAAGTCGCGTGGCTCCGAAGTTTCACTTCGCCACAGTCAGGTCTAGTCGGTCACACCTAAAAGAAACTTATCGCCGCCCATCATCGTAATGACAGAAGTATCTTCCTGGTCATTGCGAAGCTGAGATCAAGCCGTCAATTGGACAATTTTCTTTCATCCCTATTGGGATAATTGTATAATGGCGTCCCAGAAGCCGTTGCCGCATGTCTCTCAACCGTCTTCATTAACACCAATTTCGCCATGAGGATTGTCTTTTCATTCGTTTTGAATAGCGCGAACATGAAAATGATGTATTTCTATGCGGTAATAACTACCCTGATGGCTCCAATATAAATCGTGGTTAAGTGTTGACAAGAAATCTTCAGTGTAATTCAACTTTTATCTTGATTTTCACCCAAGCATACGTGCATAAAATGATTAACAATTAAGATTTTTCAAACGCGCAATGATGGTTTTCCAAACCGAAAACTTCTTAAGTTTGCCTGTCTGTTTCAGCAAATCAGTTTGAGTATAATTATTTCAATCATTTTTTTGCTTCCAAGTCTGCTCGTATATGCACTAATATAAAAATTAGATTAAGAGTGAAATGTAATGCGGCTAGATAATATCAGGAAATTTATATGCTTGAATGAGATTTAACTATGTGAAATCTCACATGAAAACATCTGTATGAAATGGCAAGATTTTTATTTTACTTTTTAATGCTAAAGTAGATTCACAATTGTATCAACAAAAAGATAAATAAATGTCAGACTATGACTAAAAACTAGCAAGAAAGTAACGAAATAACGAAAACATACACACTAAGAATTTACTATTTGAAGGGGGTTGGAACTAAGCAAATTATTTACGGAAGGTTTTCCTTTGAAAATATGAAGGGATTCTAAGATTCGCAGGTCAAACTCATTGGGAGCGCTATCAATGACTTTAAAATCTTCCTCACGAACTACTATATTGCACTGTTCAGCATGGTTGCGTACGGCTGAATGAGGAGGGTGTGCAAGTAAGTTCCCGGTACGGTGGCTCCTACCGCGATGTCCTGCTATTCTTGTGTAAATACTGCGTGACGTCATCCCGACGTACGCCGATGTGCACTGCACACAACTATATTTATAAATGACACAAGAACGCATTAGACCAGGGATGGATTCCTTGTGCCGAAAAAAGAACCTATTTTTGCCTAATTAATCAAAATTACACGCAGGTTGATAGTAGAAAATGCCCAAAATTTAACAATGACGTTGAGAACCTATTCACAAATATTCCTCTTCGTGAAACTATAGAAATTTGTTTAAATTCTTTGTTTCGTACACCTGAAGATAAAATCATAGGGCTTAATCGGAAATTTTTCGGGACGTTGCTTGAGCTTTCGGTGCTGAATTCTTTTTTCTTGTTTGCAGGGAAGTTTTTCAACAAATAGAGGGAATCGCAATGGGTAACGCATTAGGACCAACTTTTGCGAATGTATTTTCGTGTTAACACGAGAAAAAATGGTTAGCCGATTGTCCTGCAGTTTTCAAGCCGGTTTTTTACAGCCTGTATGTCGATGATACATTTTTACTTTTTAAGAGCTCTTCACATGCCGAATCTTTCCTGAATTATTTGAATGGGAAACACCCATCCATTTAATTTACAATGGAAATGGAAATCTGTAACAAATTATCGTTTCTTGATTGTCTGATCTCAAAGAATGGTGCAAGTTTTGTAACATCTGTTTATCGTAAGCCAACATTTACTGGTTTGGGTACAAGTTTTTTTAGTATCTGTCATAAAATTTTCAAGGTAAACGGAATTAAGACTTTGTTAAATAGGGCTTATAATATATGTTCGTCGTTCAATGATATACATGCAAAATTTGATTTTTTACGAGATTTCTTCTATAATAATGGTTTTCCTACAGGAATCGTAAACTCCCAAATTAAAAGATTTTATCTGGAAAATATTCTCAGTCGAACATCGATGTCAGATCCGATAGTTTCCATTACTGCACTCTACCCTATTTTGGTTCCCCATCTGAAAAACTGGCCCGTGAATTAAAGTCTCTTTTTGATAGGTATTTGCCTATTATCAACCTGCGTGTAATTTTGATTAATAAGGCATAAATAGGTTCTTCTTTCGGCACAAGGAATCCATCCTTGGTCTAATGCGTTCTTGTGTCATTTACAGATATAGTTGTGTGCAGTGCACATCAGCGTACGTCGGGATGACGTCACGCAGTATTTACACAAGAATAGCAGAACATCGCGGTAGGAGCCACCGTACCGGGAACTTACTTGCACATCCTCCTCATTCAGCCGTACGCAACCATGCTGAACAGTGCAATATAGTAGTTCGTGAGGAAGATTTTAAAGTCATTGATAGCGCTCCCAATGAGTTTGACCAACGAATTTTAGAATCCCTTCATATTTTCAAAGGAAAACCTTCCCTAAATAATTTGCTTAGTTCCTACCCCCTTCAAGTAGTAAATTCTTAGTGTGTATTTTTTCGTTATTTCTTTACTCTCTTGCTGGTTTTTAGGCATAGTCTGACATTTATTTATCTTTTTGTTGATACAATTGTGTTCGTTTACTTTTTTGTATTGCTTGTATTCTTCGTAAAGTAGATTTATTTTCAATTTTGAGCAGAAAATATTTTTGCAAACCCTGAATAATTTCCGACGAATTTGAGATCATCTTTCCACTAGGAAATCCACAAATTGCTTGAGTAACGTTGGAAAAGAGACATCTGATATCAATTTCTTTTCCAAAACTTTATGTCTACTATGTCGCGATGTAACCACTGAGTTGTGTGTGACAAATACTCAATGATATTACAATTTTCCCACCTGAGATCTTTCTTAAAGTGCAAATAGGAGCATAATCACACTGGAAAATGGCGGAGCTTACCAGTAAAGTGTTGGTGTTAGCGAGAACATCATGACGAAGGTTGCCAATGTATTTAAATCCGTAATAGCCAGACCATTGAGGACAATTGTTCGACCCGAGATGACCACACAAAGCGTTTCCGTTGGTGTTCATGCTTAAATTTAGCCGCCTTTTGAGATAAGTATAATCGGTGGCACTTCCGACCATTTGAAACTCATTTCTTCACTAACTGTCCACGGCTAATGATCATTAAACCACTTCTTTTACATCTTAGCCCTGAACTCTACTGCAAGTGATTTTTAAGGTGCAACCCTTCTGTGAATGATAGTCTTGAGAAATTATCATCGTTTCGCCTGAATCAGAAAAGGTTTGTTTAAGAGAACATTGAGTAAGATTTTTTCAGCAATCGTTTTAAAATTTTGTCCAGAACTCAATTCAGTGTTTGGCGGTCTCTGCAATGTTAGATTTGTGTACACTGTTTCTCAACATCAAAGACGTTTTGTTGAATTTGATCTAAGCAATCAGTGCATGTACTATCTTCTGTAATGAGTAAAAAAATAACAATAGTTTTTGTTACAAATGCTTTAGCTAATCTAGCGCTCTTCACTGACGGATTTTACTACCAGAAATTCTGATATTTTTCCTTTTCTCAATTGAATAGAATAACTCCACTTGTTTAACGACAAAAGCATGATATAGTTAACGACAGAGTAGCATACAACGGGAAAACACATACCTATGGTGTTATTTAGAATATACAATCGTGATACTCGAGGTTGAAAATATGCAATACTCACAAGATTTACGAACAAATGTATCTCTACATACAAAATTCGTGACATTGAGACAAATTGAGCCCAAAAAGCAGAGAAAACAACACCAGAGGCTAGAATTGATAAATACTGCTCAATTCGTGCTGAAGAGCATTCACGTCCCCAAACGCCACTGAGATATTTCTTATCGATGTTTCGAACCTCCCCTACTGAGTGAGTAAGCCGACAAAACTCCTGACAGTCATGAAAAGTCATGAAGGGACTGAAAACTTCGCCGTCAGTGGATGATAATAGAAGCGTCAGTAAATTTCTACCCGTTACACAATACGTTCATTGCAAACAAATAAAGGACTTGTCAAAAATTACCCCGACCCTCACCGCAATCGTCATGCGCCGAAGCCGAAAACGCATCGAAAAAGACACCAAAAAGAAAACGATATAACGACTCAAATGCAACTGCATAACTAATATTCATGAGCACCTGGGTCGCAGAAGTACCACGTCATGATTAAACTCATTCTTATAAAGTGTTTCATATCACGCAGTGAAAAGCAAGGGAAAAAAATTATTCCACTAGTTAATAATAATAAAAGATTTCGTTCACAGGAGCCTCACAGATCACTAATGCCGCCTAAAATTAGGGCAAAGAATTCCTTTGTAGAACTGTTCGATTCCTCACAGCGATTGGCGATTACGTTTCAATACTTTCTAAAGAGGACGCTTCACGTAGCACGAAGGGGGAAAGTCTGAGCTCGCCAGAACGCACAGTGCAAGATGAGGTGTTCGATAACAGCGCAGAGGCGCTTCGTGTTACTCGCGTCAACTTCCTTGGCTAAAAACGCACTTTCACACACACGGAAAAGACCCGGGGTGGCATTTGTCTCACGTGCACGATGACGTAACTTTCTCCGCCGTCGCTTCGCTTGACCGTCGCCGAAGGGGAAGGGTGTGCGGGTGCCTGCCTTCTTGTGTGGAAACTGGGTCACGGGCCGAGCTGGTTGCTGGCTGCTCGAGGGGTCGCAAGCCGCGGTAATTAGGCCAAATTTTATGCTGATATACCGTATATACAAGATAATCTATTCAGATGTTTAAGTGTTTGTAGCAGAATTGGTTTATTACACTGAGTAAATTGTCACATAAAGAAGAATTCTCACGTAATTGCCACGTTCTGCTCTCAATCATTTTTAATGAATAGTTATTCACAACACATGTGCCCATTTAGAGTACGCGTAAAATTCATGAATCATTGTAATCATTGTACAATTTGTACATTAGAATATCGTAAAAATTAATTTTTTATACGGGCAAATTCATAACTATTGCAATATTGCGTAATCTTTAAAATCCATTGGGTAGTTCACAATTATTTAGCATAGTTGAGCAAATGAAGGATAAAGGTCAATCAGTTCTTCAGCTACATCGTGTGAGATGAAATGAGGGTTTGTGAACTTGAAGGCGCAAAATTTCCGTCTCACCACACTCTGCGTCGGCTGGCAGAACACAGAACTACCGAAAATCACTTTCGAAACGCTCGCCCTGAAGCTTCTACCAAAGCCGTCTTAGTACGGGTCAGAAAGAATCCAAAGTGGTTTATGCGGATGTTGACTGAGAAATTAATGTACGTAAAAACACCGTGAGGAACATTACTACAAAAGACTTGAACGTATCATTATTCAAAATACAAAAGCGTCGACAGCTCACAGACTTCTAAGTGGAAAAACGACTGGCTTGTAAGAAAGTTCATCTATACAAATCCAAGATGAGAAAGATCAGAAATGACACCGTCCCTTCAGAAAAAAAAATTCATAGTTGTGCTAATTTCAACCGCGAGAGGGCCAAAGTACTAAGGAAGTCCCAAAACAGGAACAGGTAATTAATGTTCCCAACGAGCAGCTTTCAACTGTAAAAAAAAACTCGTCGATCATTGTGTTGGCTACCTCTTCCGAAATATGGTCGTTCATTCTTCTACAGAGTAGTGCACCTTCCCAAACGTCGAACACGACTCAAGAGTGGTGTCAAGACTATTTTACGAGGCTTCAGGAGAAGGACATGAAGCTCCTTCTGCGTTTGACCTAAGTCTCCTAAACTTTTCAGTTTGTTCTTTTCTAAAATTTGAGATTGGGCTTTCTCCCTCGCACCAATTGAAGCTCTGAAACACTCCTAAATTGCATCTGAAAAAATTCGTCAAAACAAGATATGCATCTTAATGATGCAGCGAGTTCTCGGGCAGACTTAAGCCTTAAATTCGGACAGAAAAGAGACACGTTCAATGTCTGGTAATTGTTCATAATATGGAGAAGGACGGAAAGTAAATACCGCAAAAAGTTCTTTATCTCTACACCGAAGTTGAAAATTTATTCACCACTTCACCAGTAGTAGAAGGGTTTTCTGCACACTTTGTGAGCACAGAAAACATGAACTTAATGCTCTATAATTTGGGACGAAATTCAATTCTCAATAAACAAAGTATTTCACGAGACATCGTCACAGGTCATATGAGACTTCGTCAAAGTATTGTCTACACTTGCGATGTAATTCTAGATTAACATTTAAGTTAAGAAAATCAATCGAAATGAGATCAAAGGATATTGAAACAGTTTTCAAATACGAAGCTTTGTTCAAGTCCTCACCCAAATGGATGTTAACGTTCTCCAATAAAGTTCGTCACGTTTTGTATTGCAAAACTCGACGTTCAAATCTTTTGGGAGAAGCCAGCATTTTCATTTGTAAATCTAAATTCCATATTTTCTGCACACTAATAATTCAGAATTAGAAATTGACGCTCAAGCGTCTTTTCAAAGAACAAATCTGACTTGAAAAGATCATAACACACGCGCTGTGGTAGTATTGAAGTTAGTTTAAGGCTCCATTTAAAAAAAAACTATTTAGTATGAAAAAAAGAAAACGTGGAATCTATGTACAAGTTGTGTAACCACACAGGATAACTTGCGCATAAAAATAGCAAGTTAAAAAAGAAGAGGAAGATGAGACAAAGAATAGAAAGCGAAAATGACACGAAAACTGAAAGAAGCTAAGGAGGCACGAAAGACAGAAGTCTGCAGTTTCCACCCCGGAGGCGCCGATACTCATAGCATAGGCTAGACAAACCTAACTAACATAAGCTTATTGCCCAAATTATACCTCCTGAGGAGCAAGTACGTCACAAAATTGTTCATTTCTACATGAGCAAGAGGTCCGGTGCACCAAATACAAATGTAAATGGACCGAATGTATATGGAGCAACACCGCAGGATGAGCGCTATGAGCAGCTCTAAATCCAGCAATGGGGCATGATTCAGTCGTTAATCAACAACATAAAGTTAAGAAAATTACGTCAGTTTTCGAGTTACCAAAGTCATTATGTTCTTAGTTTATGAAATTCCAACAGCCTAATATGCTTTGCTTTTTCGATTATTCTGTAGCACTGGGTTGTACTACGAGCGAGAGAGAATTTTTTCTAGCGGGTACAACAAGAGCGTTGAACGCTCATCGTTTAACAACTTACCTCATTATTTTATAGCTCCATAATATGGTCAATTACTTTACGAGCGTCAGAATAATAATTTGACAGTATAACAGCATATTTTGTTCAGAATAAAAGGAGATTTTTTAACTTATTCACTGACTGGTAAGTTATAAATGGCTGTTTATTTGAGGTATTAGTGTAAAAACAACTGACCAATTGAGATATATTTTCACATTTAGGAGAGCCCAACTGCAGGGCAATGAAGAGAAGTCCTCAGCTTTCGACAACATGCTTCTTGAAGCGATTATCGCTTCTCAGAACTGCATGATAGTTCAAGTACTCTGTTTTTACTCATCTAATTCTGATTGCGGTTTAAACTATGCTTTCCACGCATGAAACAAGTGATTCGATAATAAAGAGCAATTTTTAAATTTTCAGCTTCAGTTTGAGATGATTTTTAACTGCATCGATGCCACTAACGAATTCTAATCTATGCGAAGCTAGCCACTTCTAAGCGCTTTGTGTCGAAGCTCACCACAGAGCAGCAAGTGCGTTAGCAAATGCGTTCAAATACCATTGCTAAACATTCAAAGCGCTTATTTCCAGAAAACAAAACTTGCCGTGCATTAAAACTTGGCGCCAGTAATGTTCAACTCTTCGAATTGAGCGACTTTTTTCTGTATCATTGGGCCGAGTTACGCTGAAGAGACTTGAAGTCTTGCTGAAAACCGCTCTCTCCGTTCTCTTTTATGCAAGGATTTTTAACACTGGATGACATTTAGAGTCTTCCATTGCATTTGCTAACCACAAGAGAACCGTTATGTGAGCCGTCTCTTCTGTGCAGTGAGAAAAGCACTGCGATGGGAATAAATTACTGCTACTGAACACTTTGTACCTCACGAGTACAACCTGTCTGACATATTTTCCGCTAAGATAGGTTTATATTTCGCAAGATTTAATCAATAAACTTGTAAAACGCTCTAGGTGCTGCTCCTTACATATGGTTGGAAGCTTCAAAGTAATAAAAAAAATGAACTGAATTGAAGCTCGGGTTTGAGCTTTAAAGCTTGTTCTCACAAAGAGGTAAGAAATCCAGACTGGGAGGCATTTCGTTAACTTACAACTGGGTACATTATGATTTTCAGTCTGGTCAAAATAGAGAAACGCCTTCGACTCTATCCTCCACATATTCATCCCATGTTTCATAAAAGACAATGTTGTATGATATTTATTAATTTCTTTGTGGATTTTCCCGCTTATTTTGCCACATCCACCTCACTTTAGCGCCATTTATAAGCGAAATTTTTTCTGCGTTCGCTAGAAGCCAACATAGGTGATTATTTAGAACCATTCGAAACGCATCTTGGCAGCTTTTAAATTATGGCTCTAACTCTGAAATTCTACTGAAGTCGCTCAGCAGCTGAACGTTATGATACTTATTTTTTAAATGTTCGCGAAAGATGTCCAGCCTCAAAAGTAATATGCTGATGGCTTCGTCGGAAAAAATTACTAATGAATTAGAAAAGTTAAAATTCATTCGGTTCTCATTAGAAATACGGAAAGTAATATATGTAAAATGTTTTTCCATACATCCCAGAAGCTTATTTGATGATGATATTCTATGCGACATCACGTAGACCCTCAGTGGTACGAACTTCTTTGTATCTTCGCCAATTTTTTGGCTGTAAAGTTCACTTGTTAGCATTATGTGTTCCATCACACAGCTCGTCTCTATTTGTGAGGAAACAAATTGTTAATTGTTATTCTGGAATCAGCAGTGGTGTCATTTACCTGCAAATCCCGCAGTGTTTAATGATTTTGCTAAAATCATGTAATTAATACATAATACTCAAAAAGTGCAATTCTTCAGTACTCGAATATGATAAGAAATACTCCAGGAAATTTCGGAAGAAAATGGTTTAGAAACTACGGAACCACGTAGAGGAATGGGAAAAGGAAAACAAGGTTTTCATTGTCTTTTATCATTTACTCAATGCACAATAAGCACATCATCATACCAGACATTGACTAGAAGAATTAGTTTCCTAAACTACCTTAAAAGCTGCACAAAATTGAGTTCTGTTTAGTTCATCTCGTACTAGCGAAAGTTACGCTGACCATTCCAGTCACTCTGATGTCAACTCTACGATACCGGAGATCTGGGACCGGATATGCAGACAATTTACGTGGTCGTAACGCGATAGCAGGCAGCGTCAACTTTTCTAAATTGACTTAGTGAATTTTTCTTAGACGACGTGCTACGTGGTACATCACACAGCATAGTCAAGTCCACTTAGAAAAGTCGACGCTGCCAACTGCACTGTTACGAGGATTTAAATTGCTTGAAAATCTATTCCCAGATCCGTAAATTGCAGCGCTCCGGCCTGCCTGGCCTCGGATTAAGCTCAAAAACTGAGCAGATATCTCGGGTGAGTTCAATATCTTTACATCATCCGAAATTACAGGGAAATGATGTAAGTCTAGTGTACGAAATCATGCAGTATAGACAAGACAAATCGCTATAACATCACAAATGATTTCTAGAGCAGCTTAAAACACACATGCATTCAGCCGACCGACACGCACAATGGCGTGTTTACGACGTTAACCATGACAATTTTTGGGCGTTATCCTCAAATTTAATTTTTTTTATTTAAATATAAGCAGAAAAATAAATATTGTGCTACCTTGTCGTGAACCCTAGATCCCTTTTACTCCTATCAAATCCTAGCAAAATTTGGTTTCGAGCGCTCTTCCTGAGTCTCTCAAGTCAACTGGGAACTTATTAAATTAACACCATAATTTTGAGTCAAAGTTACTTTTGAGTCGAAGTTACATGAGGCTTTTGTTTACGTAACCTATCGGGGACTAAAAATCAAATGACTGCCATGGCAAGTACTACGAGGCGTTTGGTCGCTACTGGAAAAAGCATTTTTAGTCACGGCTCCAAAAAATCTTTTAGCTGCAACTGACAAGAATATTTCAACCACACGAAAAATAAGAGCTTATTTAGTAACGCCTGGCTACAAGAAACTTTATAATTACACGACATGTAAAATGCTCTAATCCGGACTGTTAAAACCCTTTGACTCGTATAACTGCAAAATATTTTAGTCAATACTGACAAAAGCCTTTGAGTCACATGACGACTCAGTCATACGACTTGCGAAGAGCGTATGTTGAGCTGCTGTTGAGGGACTCCAGCATTTAGAAAAGAAGGATGGATCACTACCTCACATGCGTTGAAATTTCCCCTAACACCAACTAACATTACTCAAATACCAATACAGCTACAAAAAAGAAAGATGTGATCAGTACATAAACATTCCCATATGTTTAGAAAGCACACAAGCTACTTGCGATGTGAATTTTGTTGAGAGCACATTCTGACGCTTTTATGTGCGTAAAAGTTCTTGGCATTTCGGAGGGTATCGGAGGTTTGACACTCATCGAACCGACCTCTAGCAATCGTGATTTATTTAGTTTTACCTCTCTGGCACGTCACTCAAAACAATTTCTTTGTACATAAGTATTGAGCATTTTTTCAGGGGAAGGATGTGACGACCAAAGTGCTGTAGCAAATGGGAATAAAATTCTCACGCTATGAGGCTGCAATCAAATCAAACTTTCCCATTGAGAGAAAGTGCTGAATTACAAGCTATACGTGAGTAGCAAATTTGTCGATAAAACACAGTCATATAGTCATACTCATCGGTAAATGAATAATGAAAGCCAATAAAAAAGCCAACAGACAGACGTATGTTTCCTTACAAAGAGGACAAATGAATTAGAGAAAAACACCTATCGGAGATTCAATATTTCTGAATGAAAATATTGAACTGTTTGTGAATGAGGTAATTAACAAAATGAGATTTTTCGTCAGCTTCGTGAACTCACGAATACTTTGCAACTTAAGAAGTATAGTTCTATACAGTAAATACAAAACGATATTCAGTTTAACATCTTATAAATATAATGCCAAAATGAGACCATTCTTTATTGCAATGAAGTAGCTCGCAAAGTAATTAAACTAAGCGCAAACAAAATATTTCTCTTAAACTATACAGAGTTTGAACAAATTTGTTGGCAACATGCAACGACATTGTACTGGGGCGGAATTCTCGGAACATTTTACGTTGTCTTTGCGATACAGCTAGTAGCGTGAGTTCTTCAAATACGACTTGGTTAGGCTACGTTCTTCATCACGCAACGCAGCACAGTCGACTCAAAAGAACTCACGCTGCCCATAAACGCTACGGCAACGCATGATGTTTTGAAAATACGATCCTTGGACTTTGAAATACGACCCTTGGACTGCACTAGTCAACGAACGCTAGGATTGCAACTGGGCGAGCCCGGGTCGGGACATTAGCGGAGATCAGCCCAGCATGTCGCAGAGTGTCGTGATGTACGTCTGCGCCATCTGAAGGGAGTCGTACTTGGAGAGCTTTTCCTGGTTTCTAAGTTGAGGTAGGACGGATCTCAGTCTGTCGAAGGCCAGGTTTAAACTATCCATTCGTCTTCTCTCACGGGCGTTTGCGGCTAAGCGTCTCTTCCGACGTACTGCTTCTGACACTTGGCCGCGATTTCTCAAGCGGCGCTGCGTTGATGAAGAGACTTTCGTTACTAGAGACTGTCGACATGTTTTTACGACTGAATCATTTCCTTTTGAACTATTTTGTATGAGCTTACAGCTTTTATCGTTGTTTGTTGCCAACTTTAGCAAAGAAGAATCGGTAAATTCAGAAGTGTGGTAGGCGGTCGTTGAACTTGAAAGTTCGTTTTCGAATCCAATTTTTTCTGTGTATACAGATATATGGACTTTGTCGTTGAGCACAATATTCGAGGAAGGCGTCGAAATAAATGGTTCGTTCGATACGTAGTATTGCAAAGAGGGTGTCGGACTGTTCAGTGGAGATATGTTGTAATCGCTCACATTGGATGAAGAGTCGCTCAATGGCGACATCGAAGGGTACGCTGTACTGCACATGTAGTAGTCAGGATCTGACGTGCAGGACCCATTCTCTGCAGCGGCGATGAATGAATCCACAAAATGCTGATAGATTTCGGTACTCATTATGAAGAGATTCTGATACTTCCGAGAAATTCAGCACAAAAACTTCATACCACTATCTTCGTGATAAAAATCTACGGAACTTCGATCCCGGTATTTTAGGCAACCACGTGTTCTTCAGATGTCTAAGGATTTGGAAGGAATCGAGAGGGCTAGAAGAATACAGTGTGTCCAAGAGTGGTCCAGAGTAGCGGCACACTTAGTCCGGTGCCAATCACACAAGCTCTTTGCAGATACTGGTGGGCATGGCCAAAGCCTACCCTTTATACGCAGGTAACCGCGAGGGGGCGGAGCCTGGCTCAGGTAGACGGTTGTTCACAGTAGCTGGCGGGATGATCGTCTGCCCCTTCCTTTGTTTGAACGCGATAATTTGACGCCGAACATGAGCTTCCGAGAGAGCCCAGGAATATCGGGGGACAGGTGGCTTTCTTCAAGACTCGGCCAATTTCCGAAACCATGGAACAAATTTAGTGGGATAATAAATGAGCAATGTTTCAGAAGAGACCAAATTGAAGCTATAACAGACTCATACTGGTGGAAGTTCCTATTATACCATAGATAGAAAATATTGAAGAATAATATTAATGAAGTAAGTTTAAATTGATGGTAATTTATGATAATTATGGTAAGTAATTTTCAGCTATCATGACAGTAGGACTCACCGAACTGTTCGAAAAAATATTTAATTGTTGAAAATGACGCAGAAAACTTAACCTCTCAGTGTTTCCTATTGCCTCAAAAATTTAAAGAGCTTGTTAGCTTGGCTGACGGTCTTAACGATTTCATTTACTTCTTTTACACATTTGAGCCACTTGAAGGAAAATCTGTTAAAAGTTATTCTTTATACTTTATTACTACTGTTTTAGGTAAGGAAAATTCTCATTCAAGTGGCTCAACCTTCTTTTTATCTGAATATTATTTAACTTGGAAACTCCTTTTCAGTGTAGATTAATTTGATGTAAGTTCTCATTTATAATTTTTCACGATCATGAAGAGAATTTGTATTGTTCGTGCGGCTTAAATTAATTATCTCTTTTGAAGATGAAAATAGTGAATCAAAATAACTATGATTGTGAATGTAATCGTATTAGTTTCTTAGAAAAAATGTCACCATCAGAAATAATTAATACTAAGTAGAAAATCCGCATTCATTTGATCATTTCACAATCATACTAGAAACGAGCAGAAAACTTTCAACACTTGACAAAAAAATTAAATTATTCAGTCTTCTGTCAACATCACACGGTCATGCAGCTGTAATTGAACTTGAAATTATTTAAATCAATCTCAAATTTCCGTTGAAAAACATGAGAGAGGCTCATTTGAAAAAGAATTGTTGAACAGCTGGAAATCTCAGTGCAAAACGCACCGAGTCCTGCAGTGCGGATGAACAAGATCTACGATGACTTTCGCCTCGTTATCTACGAGATGCAAAAAATGGAAGCGTTAATGTCTGCAGAACCGCGTAATTCGGTAGCGTAGCGGCGTGTGTGCGTAGCGGACCAGCGCTAACTACGCGTCAGTGGAAACAAATTTCAGGGATGTCATAACATGCAAAGCTAGGAGCATCTTTCGCTGAAATTGCTCGCGCGGCATGCGAAGTATTCAAGGAAGAGGATATTACTGTCATTTTCAGGGCGTTGAGGAGCATAATGGCTGCAGCGGCCACGCTACGAGCGCCACACAAAAACCTGTGCTCGGGTTGCATATGCAAATGTGGCTGCAGTGACGCGCTGTCCCACGGCGCCGGACCGCGGCTCTGACGAGTAGTGAGAGATTTATGCCAGTGGCCTTTATCCTGCTCTGCGTCGCTGTAGCGCCGCGCTAATGGCCGCTTTATTGGACTAAGTTCTGATAGCACAGTCGAAAAGTCGGTGGAGAGGGTAAGGTAAGCGCAGAAAAGCCCGAGGGACTCTTGGTTACGGGCATTTCTAGGGTGCGTGAGACATTGTAGTGAGACTTCCATTTGCTGTACAGAATTGCTTGTTGCGATCAGTGATACATAGTGTTCGTTGGCCCAAGACCTCGACTGGAAAGTGTAGCTTTCGACGGTACGTATTGCGGCATGACAATTTTATAGCTGCATTTTGTGCATCAGTCAAAATCATTTGAAGAGAATGAAATATTCAAATTATATCATCACGAGGCATCTCAATTGCAATAATTGAAATACTTTTAAAAACTGACCAACCAAAACCAGTGTGACACTGTCTTATTTAAGAATAAATCCGACCCCAGGTCACCCTAGTAACGTACTGTACTGCGTTAACAAGACTCACGCCCCAACTGGAGTCGATAAATTTGTTTGGCAGTCTGCGGTGTCTAGGATACGAGACTTCCAGGGCTTCCGTCATTATCGACTCAGCCTCGGAATCAAGTTTTTGAGGAGACGCCGGACTTTGTTTAGTTAGCTCGGCTCCGAGTACTTATCGGTGATGAATTGGCCGATCCACAAACCCAAGGTTTCATAAATACTCATCGAGGGCTAGCTATGTAGTCTAATTAGATTTCTGCTATTACACGTGCGTGGTTGCGATTGATTTGGACGCAATATTTGCAGGATTTACTTTTTCAGAGTTAGGGATACCTTAAATTTCAATCGAGTGCTCAATACCAATATTAAGAATGATTGGAATTGCAAAAATCTAATTCGTGTATGAATATCACATCAAGTAAAGAACAAAGAGATAAAGAGCTATGTCTTCACATAAAGATTAAAATTGCTACATGACTATCAAACTAATGGGACAATTTTTGGTACACAAATTTACCATAAAGGCACTTAATGTCGTGTAAATCACTTGAAGGAAAAAACACCGATTGCCTCCATGACAAACAGTGAATGTCTAGAGAATGTGTGTGCAAATTTAGTTTTTTCGCAGTACTATAATGGCGCGTAAGTTCACACGAAGCCTGTCAAAGGCTCAATTTTGTATGGTCCTTTTGACACAGTTTCCATTGCACAGTGCTCCAGATTACTGCAGAAGTTGAGAGAAGTATGATTACTACGTGTTGTACTCGATCGCGCCACTTCCCATAACAAGCTTTGCACGTCGAGTAGAAAAAGAAGAAACCGGCTAGTTTTGGTCTGGCATTAGGGTGATAAGATCTTGTGGGAGCAAGGCTGCCGGGCGGACGCTCGGCGCATTCCGTATGTCCAGATATTCAGGATTCCGAGCCGCATACTGCCAGCTCTCTCATTTTTGGCGTGCTTTGCGTCTCTGTCTCTCTCAGTTCCGAATTCATGAGCAATATGATGCTGGCCAGTAAGAAGGAGGGATGCTGAAGTGTCGTATCGTAAATTCAGGTTCGATATTACGAGACAAGGTCTTCTTTACAGCTCTGCAAAGTCTTCTTCGTGAAGTAAATCGGTTCTGCAAATGCACGCACAAATGCAAATGATGTGCTTCGAGTAATTTATGAAGGCATGAACGGCAAGGCACCATGACTATAATCTCTGATAATCGGACGCTGCAATAGATGCAGCAGCGATGCAATAAGAAACTCTGGCACATGAAAACAGCTCACAAAACGAGGACGAATGTATATTTCAGGTTTGCATGCGGCACATAAACATAAGGCACAACGCATGCAAGCTACGCCTAGTGGGGAGCATGAAAGCCATTATACAGTCTGTGAGGTACTGGCCCGGCTTAAACTCTACACCTAATGGTATGAATTCAATGAAAGCCTCTCTTGCTTCAAGATGGCTAATTTACCGCACTGTAATCGTTCTGGCTTCATCAGACAACAGATTGTACATGAATCGCAGATCTTATCGAGATGAATCCGCATCATAAGGTAAACATGAGAGCAGGACTACAATCACTGTTCTCATGCTGAGGTCCGAGTAGCTCTTCGCAAGATCCTGCGCAAGCTATGCATGCATTCGCTAACTGCAGAAGCGCAACTCGCATCAATCATGAAGATGTCATTCTTTGACAACGACTATGATGAATGCGAATAGAAAATATTGGCTACAATGTCCCGGTGACTCCCAGGCTTGTTTCTTCACTGAATTCGGTTGCTGTGTTAAGTAACTTTAGGATTAAATCAAGTCAAAATCCATTGACGCAATGCAGCTCAGAGAACTTGAATTTGTCCACGCATGACAGACGCGGTGGGGGTTCATGAGTGAGTAATTTTTGCCCCGTAATGAGCGAGTCTTCGTCGCATCGATGTGTTCAACTAACGATGGTCAAATTAGGCAAGATAGGGACAAGAGGTTGAGTGTGGTGTGGATGACCAGCAACTAGGTCTTTGGTACGATAAAGCTAAAATAAAGGCACGTAAGGTTTTGTGCTATTGATGTAATTACCGCAACCAGTAGCGTTACCTCTGATGAAAATTAATTTGCAGCAAGTTTAACTAAACAACTTCACTTAAAAAACGTAATGTACGTCCATGGTCGTAAGAATACCGCTCTAAAACAGGCGTACTTTACGGAATGATAAGAATTCACTAACCTTTAACATATTTTCCGATTGGAAATGGCTGACAACGTTCAGTTTATACACCTTAGATCAGGATCATTAGTGGGACACGAAACCATCCATATCCTTGTTTGCCAAACCCCCGTATGATAACGTGCAGCTTGTTGCTGGCTTGCTCGCTCGCTTACTGCTTGCTAGCTAGCTTGCTTGCTTGCGTGCTTGCTAGCTTGTTTGCTTACTCTTTTACTTGCTGTTTGTTTGTTTGCTTGCTCTTTCGTTTGCTGCTTGCTAGCTTGTTTACTTGCTATCTTGTTTGCTTGCTATCTTGTTTGCTTGCTTGCTTTCTCGCTCGCTACTTGCTTGCCTGTTTGCTTGCATGGCCTGTCCGGCCTGCACCCTCCCTGCAAACCGGATATCTGCCGGCCCTACACCCTGGTGAAGCGCGCAAATGCCCAACACTGGAAGTTCGAGTCATTAAGCTCTTGAAAAAGTGGTGACATCACATCTGAAACAACCCCCCCAAAAAAAGGAAACAGGATTCATTAAATATACATTCATATTATTTTGCCCAATCATAATTATAATCACTCACAATAGAGGTAGAGGATTCATGAAATATGCATTCATGTGATTCTGTCTTATCATAATTACAAGCGCGTACAATAGAGATATGGGATTCATGAAATATACATTCATATAATTCTGTCTCATCATAATTACCAGCGCGCACAGCATATATGCTTTAGAGCGTTACTCCGTAGACACTGCTGTAGTCAATACGTTCTATACGCGTTATTAATTATTGATAAGGAGGGACTACACGGGTGCTTCACGAATGAAGTTTTGCCCTGATTTCAAAATAACTCAGTTCTGATTGTTGACGGCAAAGTCATTTATGAAGGGAATTAAACCAAGATATGTGTTGGCAAGAATTACCCGACGTCGTTCAAGGCATCTAAAAACACACAGAATGCGAGTGTTCATACGTGTGTGTGGGAGAATTGTGAATACGTCACGGGAGGTAATTAAAATACCGTGTCTCTTATTTTTAGATTACGTGAAGTAATTCAAAGGCCTCATCAGGCAGAGCAGGGAACCCGAGCCCTCTCAGATGGTCTTCGCGTTTGCTTGAGAACTCGTAGCATCCTTTGGTTTATTTATTTTCTCACTATGTAGGAACTTATATTCTCGGAGCATATGGCTAAAATAAAATTTATTTACTCCGAACAAAATACAAGCTGAACATAAACGTGCATCATAACATCGTTTAAAATGCGGTAACTCTTTAATAAAATCACTTGTAGAAAATTACAATTAAAATTAATTTGTTTAAGTAACGAGCGTTGACCGTCGTTCACATTTCATGTTCAGATTAACGATGCACCTAAAATCGATGAAAGTCTTTTCTGAGTACGCGATATTTTAACGAATATTCTCTTACATATCTAATGTTAAATCAATTTCAACGCTTCTGTTTTGAGCAAAGTTTCTTTTATTTGCTTAATTTCCAAACTAGTTTTCTCAAATATCATACTTAGGAATGCTATTTCCTGCTTGCGTTCAATCTTTTGCACAAATTTTCTTTTGTGCTGCCAACTTATAAACGATTTCATATTAAAAAGTCTAACTTTTGAATCGGTGCACGAACCGAATGGGAAAAAAAGGTCTGCTGACAATTTTTGAACGAGTTTTATATACCTCATATACCTCATATTAAATTATTTATTACGAACACAATTCTCACGTAAAATTTCTTCAATTTGAATAATTTTCTGTACAGTTTTCCGAAGAAATTTAATATCATGTTCTCCTTTTTTGAAAATTTTCTTTCATGCCGTAAAGTTTCAACTAAACTTTCTTTTAGGACCTTTTTTAGAACCAAAATCACTTTTTTCATTCCATGTCAACTTACGTGGATGTTTCAACTTCCTCTTTTCTTTTTTTTTTTTTTCTTCAATTCCTTCTTTTTTGCTCGTATTTACGAACACCTTGACGCTCGTTTCTATTTCAAACTTCATTTACCGATATTTAAATCAATTTTCCAGTAATTTTTTCAGTGCCAAAATTTCGGAATAACTTCACCGTACTCGATTTTGTCCGTGCTTAATTGCCATAGGGACTATAGTCCCTGAAAACTTCCAAATTGGTTGCGAAGTAACTGGAGTTCAGAAATTGACCATCCTATTATTTTTGAGATATATACTGGCATAATACGTAGAAAATATACTGTTATAATACAACTATTCTGGTAAAATAACAAGGAAATATACTGGCATAATGCCATTTCAATGGGATAAACAGTTCCATTATTAGACAGACCTGTAAGTTGAGTGTCATCAGCATCTCCAATTGCACAGACCTGTTTTGCACTTGAATACTCAGTCCACACACACACACACCCCTACACACACATACACGCCACAATAAATGTTCTATTTCGACCGGACATATGATGCGGTTTGTGTAATTTCACGTGTTCATCTTCATTATACAATAACTCTATAACAAAATCAAAGTGTCAATTCCCCATTTGATGTAACTCACCTCAACGAGGTTTCATTTGAAATGTCCGCTGATGCCGTCTAAAAATAAATGAGTGAGCTCAATAGTAAACATTATACTTCATTTAATATTTTAATAAAATAAAGTGAAGTTTACTCGGTAACATTCTCCAAAAAATTGAACAAAATTTAATTGACCATGAATATCAACCCTGCCCTTTTCAACCCGTGGACTACAGAAACAATGTAAAAATCAATCCTGAATGTTATCGCTGTGTGAACATCGACAATATGACAAAGAGTGAAAATATTACTCCTCGCCTGCTCCAAACGAAACAGTAAATGCCCTTACCTTGAATCCTTCCAACGTAGCAATAACAGCTTGAGAAGTAGGCCGTCTTGTCCGAAGATTGAGTGTGGATCAAGGTCCTATATGCCAACACTATTGTAAATTTTTTCAGTTGTTATTATTTTGCTAAACATTGCAATATAGCAGGACAAATTTCTACCTTATAAGTAATAGATTCATGAAATATTGCAGAAACAGTCGAAACATTTTTTGATGCGTTTTCATAATGATGCCCGTCGGATTTGGTGCAGTTCAACTGTCAGTCGTCTGCTAAGGGCTGTCTGAGGTAACACCTGATTTTGAGCGCACGACTCTCAATCTAACAACCCGTATGCTGCAGTTGTGGATTGGTAGTTTTTCTTGTAGAAAATACCTGATACGATAAACATTTTTATTCTAAAAAAGTAACTTAAGGCAAAAGATTCTTCGTCTTCTGAGTTTTCAAATTTGCATTGCTCATTTTTACTTTGAAAATGTTTGATGCGTCATGACGACATGAGCTTCTAGGTCTATTGAAAACATGCAGCACTTCACATTTAGTTTACAAACTCTAACTGACGGCAATTTTTGCTAGCACGAATTATATTTGTGAAATGTTAAGTCTTTTCTGAGATATATCCCTATTGCAATACCAATCGCATCAGACACCCGCACTTTCATCACTTATCACTGAGGAAGTGACACTATAAAGGCTATACTTTTCAGCTTCATTTAATTAAGTTGTTTGCAGCCCACTCGGATATGAAGAACCTAACATTTCGTCAGAACACTGGAAATTAAAAAAATATATATGTTTAAGTCATTTTAAATGGACAAGAGTAAGTCTGATAGTGAGTAGTAAATAGAAAGCTTTTGAAGAAAAAGAAAAACAGTTCATCATTATTAAAAAATGAAGTATAAAATGCAATACAGTACATTGGTTTTTACTATTTCTTATAGCAGATATTCTTCATCGGTAAGTAAACAATATTGAAGGTAAGTATCCTTACAGTATCAAATAAATAAAAGATTGAGAGAAAATGAACTACTTCGTGAAGAAGACAATGAGAAAAAAAGATAATATAAGTTCTACGCATTGAGTTTCGAGAATTTCCTGATTCAAAGTTCCTTTAACCTAATTGATAGAAATACTACAACAAGTACTGTACTTTAATATTCATGACAATGCTGGAATCCCTTGATCGAGACCAAACCACTGAAAATGTACTCTCTTATTATGCGATAAGTTAGAATAAAAAACCGGAATACTTTAGCTACTGATAAACGAAAATAATAGCGTTGAGACATAACAGAAACGCTTTGAACGACACAGCCTTCATTTTAAAGCATATGTTAGCCTGCACAGAAATGATCATTCTAGTTAAAATTATGATAAGTTTAAATAAATAGAGCGATTATAAAGCAAAAGGTTTCCTGTCTAGGAATTTCATCCTAAGAAAATGGAAAATACTTATCGAGGTGAACACACTGCATGATGATTTAAAATATCAAATCAATACAACAATTTTGCAAATGATATTCAGGTAATAGAAAGCATTGGCTAACTTACTTCACCAAAAAATTTACACTAGGAAAGTCTTGAAAAAAATTTAACGATGGAATAGATATTAATGCTTGCAAACATTACAATGCATAAAAATAAGTGAGTTAAATGATATGTAAATCTGATATCTATACTACGTTCATCTTTAGTTTTTTAGATTTTTTATGCAAAGCAGATTAGAGCTCAGGGTTTGCAATAACTTTTATTTTAAACAGTAAGCCTATAGACTAACTTTCTCAGTATGAAAAGAAAAACCAACGTCATAGAGAACATTTATTTAAGCAAACGTTTCGGAATAAAATTATTCCATCATCAGTGATGGGAGAAATAAAAAATATTTTCCGACATGAATAAGACGCTTAAAGCCTGAATAGAAATACTAAACAAAAAACTCAAAAGAATTAAAATAAATAAATCCTTTTCTAATGACTAAAGTCCTATACATAAGCGTATAGGCAATACACACAGTACATATAGGCGTACCCAACCATACATACACAACCCACTCACATCTACACGTTTATATATATACGCGTATATACACACACACACACTACATGCACACACACTAAGCACACCTGACACCTCAGCATGCCGCAAGTTAGGAAGTAGGGGCTACAAATAATTTTGTCCCTCTAAAATCTAAAAAAAAAATATCAGAATAAAATCGTCTATTTATTCTAAGAATAAGATTTCCTAAGAACGGCACGATAAGTACTACTAAACTAACTTTATTTGCTGAATTACCTGTGTAATTTCTCGTCACAATATTTTGCTAGGTGGTTGCAGAGCATTTAATGAGTAAAGTCTGCGGAATTTTCTGCCGTTTTGGAAAAGAATGGAAAATTTAACCTGAAATTAACAACAATATAGCTCGTATACTTGAAAAGAGAGGTCGTAAGTTGTCACGTATGATCTTGGTTCCAATTTTTGAATGGAAGCAACAGAAAAATCGAGGTAAGTCCAAGCACATGAGACGTTTCCTGCTCCTCAGTCATTCACTATTCCCAATAACACACAAAAAAGAAAGAAAGAAAGAAAGAAAAACAGTTTATTTCCAACATTTCCAATAGAGATGGTACAAAAGTACCATCATTGGTTTTTAAAATATCTTAAAGTTAATACACTTAGATGATACACACACACGAGTATTGTAATACCCATGTCACTTGTCGAAAAATGATTGAGGGCAATGTACTCCTAATCTTGCTTAAACTACATTTGATGATACATATAATGATAATTATAAGAGATAACACAACTTCATGACTTTTGACAGTTTACACATACATGACATGAAACTTCGCAATTCTTGACGCCAGGAAATACTTTATGAATCGCTTGTTTATGCCGATGTTCCAAAATGTTATTTCAACGAGAGCGTGAAAGAAAAAATTACATATACGAGTATAAGCAGGAGGAACACGAAAATTACAAGTTTTGCATATCTAATTAAATCATTTTAACATAACGATCGATTTATATGCATTTTATTTGATATGCATTTTTTTTTAAATATAAATGGATGATCACACAAAAAATGTATAGTTTTTACGTGAATGCTTTACAATAATAAAGAAATGACGAGTTAGGTAATGTTACAAGTTGAGAGTGAACAGGAAGAGACCATTATCTCTAGTTAAAAATGCCAGTTGTCGGTTTAGTACACACATGTGCACATGTGCACGTAAATATATACACATATACGTGCACATACATACCTACGCACACGTAAACATACACAAATACATTTCTATGCATCGAGGAAATCCCAAGACATACGCGTTCTTTAAAATGCTGTGCGATGTTCTGAAATATAGGATAATGAGCAAAGGAAATTCGTGGCAACTTTTTCAGTATGTGTTGCTGCTTACAATTTCTAATGAGATATTGTAACGATGTTTAATTAAATATTGTATCGAAAAGATTATTGGTTCATAAGCGTCTGATTTATCAAATGTGAGTGATCGCGCAACAAAAATATATATATATATTTTTTTTTTATAAATGCTTTACAATAATGAAGTGAAATGAAGTATTACGTAGTGACACATTCACCCATCTACGCACGCATAGCGTTCACACGTGCACACATTCACAAGTAAGCATATGCGCAAATATCAGCGTAAACTAGTCAGTATAAACTAGCATTCCAATCGAGAAACACCAAGAAAATACCTTTTATTACAGCCTGCATTTTATGAAATTTCCGTACCAGAAATAGTGGCACAATACAGTCTATCCGAGTCAGAAACATGAAAACGAATGTCTTACAACGGTTCCCAAGTACAGAAATATTTCCAAAAATATGTGAGGCTTTGGCGCGGTTGTTATAATATTCTCTAGAGCGTAAGAGATGATATGACAATTGCACTACATTAGCCTAACAAGTGCATTTTTGGATGGGAATAAGAAACAAAACATGAGTGTCCTTATGGGTTTCATACTAGAAAAAAAATCACATTGTCTTTGAAATAAGGCGCAAAATGTCTGCAATTGATAAACATACATAGGTACCACATTTTACATGTACAAGACATTTAAGCTTTGGATTGCTTTGCAATAATAGAATGAAATGATGTGTTGGGTAGTGTTAGAAGTTGAGAGTGAGAAAAAAGGCTGGTATTCATAGTTTACATACCAGTTGCTAGTCCAGTACACACAGGTGTATGTGCACATTTGCACACCCATACGCGCACATACACCCATATACGTACACGCATATACAAATAGGCATGTTTGCCAATCCTGTGTGGGAAACATTTTAATTTCAACTTCAACGTCAATAGTAAAAAAGCTCTTCTGTGAATAGTGTTATGAACTAATTTTAGCGCTTTTTAACCTAATTTCTGTGCCTCATATGTTCCCAAAATAAACATTGGTTGAATTTCTTTCGTGTTGCGTAAAACAAAAACAATATACGACCATCTGGAATACTCATCATTGTGGAGCTGTTATCACTGCCACCGAATTCCATTTTAAACTCTCACCGTGTCGAAGGTTTGGTTTACTGTAGTACTACTTACCTAATTCTCTCTGCTCTGCGTTTTTCATCAACCCCATACATGATCATGCTAACTCTAATTAAGACCATTAATAAAAATTTTAAATTTTCGCACATGAAGTTAAATTATCAATTTCAATAATATTTAACACTAATGTAATTGAAAGTACTATTAAATTATATTAAGACCGTTTAACAGTTTTTTCAAAACTCAAATCAAATTCTCGATTTATGCATAGTTCATTCATAAGAGTTTTACTATTTAGTAAATAAATATTTAATTATTACTAATAAGGATATACTTAAGCCTCTTAACATTCAAAATATTCTAGGAGGATTCAGGAAAATATGTGTGATTTTGTTTCATCATGATTTTTGGACGTCTGTAAGCTTACGCAATTACACAAAGCGTCCACAAACTGAATTCGTAGTAACAATAGTGAGTCACTTCAAATGATGGGTCAGAGATAGTAAATCGGTAAATAATTAAACCAAACTTGGCCTGTTTTGGACGAAATTTAGCAATATATGAGACTTTGGGCGTGAAGAAGTTAATCTGAGAACCATAGTATTATAAGTATCTGTTTGACCCGTTTTAGTTCAATCCAGCCTGTTGTGCGTAAACATGTTCAAGTGGTTAGCATATCTTGGTAAGCTCCTGGCTCTCATCTAATTTGTCGCTGGGTAAAGGACAAAAGATATAAAAGCATAGCCATTAATGAAAAATTCAGGGAAAAAACTGTTAATTCAAAAAATTCAAATTTTATTATGGATAAAATTGCATCTCTGCAAAGGAAATAATTGATGCACATTGCACAAAGAATATAGGATAGAAAATTTGAAGTGTTCAGATTTCCAAATCAAATTTAAAATCATTTCTAAAGAATACCTTACAAAAATGAGCAAATGAGTGGCTATTAGAAGACTGATTTTTAAAAGAATGTTGAAGAGTTTAATAGCAAATCTAAGCATCATATGATAGTCCAGGTAAAGTGACCAAGCAATTAGCAGCTGTGACTCAAGGAGTAGATGTCTGAGTTAATATTATGTCATGACAGTAAATAAAAAGTAAATGATAGGCTAATAAGTAGTTGCATAATTTTTAAATGTAATTCAACATTTTGTGATGTTCATAAGTGGGATGATACTAGAGAAGAATTGTCAAGATAATAGTGGAAAATTTTTCCATCTACAGATGTGGCCAATGATTTTGGAATACTTGAGTTTTTTATTTTCTTGTTAAACTAAGGTGTTGTCCTAATTAGTTTTGGTATTTTTTGAGGACAACATACTAATCAATTTTCAAGTTTTGTTGCTTGTATAATTTTAATTAGATTAATGTTGAGGACAACATACTAATCAATTTTGAAAGTTTTGATGATTGTATTATAGTAATGAGATCAAAATAAACAACTTTTCTTCTATGCAATTTCCGTAGAAAATGAGTATTTAATGAGGCATAGCAATGGCGTAACATAACTTAACTAGTCTAACTTACCCAACCTAACGTAACCTAATGTAACATAACTTAACCCTTTTGGAACGACAATTCAAATGGCTTAGGGAAAAATTTCCAGGGGAAAAGATTGTCCTAACCCACAATTGTCAGTGAAATTGTCCTAGTGTGGGTGCTTTTAGCTTAACCAAGTGCTGACTTCTTTATTTTAATTTAAAATTTTTTAATCTTAAATGTTCCAAGCCTGGCGACAGAAATTTTTGACATTGACAATAGAGTTATTGAATTTACGAAGAAATTATTCATTAGTTTTTGCCTGAATTTATCAAATACAAACAATGTTCAGAAAAAATTTTCTCAAGTTAAATAGAAAGGTTATTGAATATGTTGCACGGACCCTGTAGAGTGAACTTAGAGGTAACCAATGGTAATGTACGCATGCAGGCTTCTGGGATGTCTAAAAACCAGTTTCATGAATGCTTGGAGTTTCCCTAATTTTGTTATTTACTCCAAAGTATTCCCAAACTAGTTAAATTACTTTAAAATTAGATAAGATTCCCTAAACTGGAAAAACTAGCCATCTTGGCACTGGAGTTGCCGTCAGTACCGAAAGGGTTAACGTAACCTAACGATCATTCGTACGCATTAGAGCCGGCGGAACAGAGATTCTATCGGAGCGCTACAAATTTTCCCACTTTAAAGTTTAAAGACTAGAATTGCGAGAATTAACCTACTGATATAGCTCTTTAAATACTAATTTGCAACAGAAAGTGCATAGAAGAAAGGTTGTTTATTTTAATCTCATAACCCATATACCATCAACAAAATTTGAAAATCAATTAGTATGTTGTTCTCAACATTTACTGTGGTTTTTAATTGGTTGCTTTTGGAAAACATTTCAAAGGATAAATAGAAACATAAATTGCCCTCTAACAATTTATAATAATCTGCAAAGCTAAAAATTGTTTATTCAAAATATTTAATTATTCTTAATATTTACAATGTTGACCATGTTTCTTTTAAACTGTTTAGATATTCTTTGGTTTGTTGTTTACTAATTTTTCAATGGTATGATCAAAGGACCTCCACTGTTCTTCAATTGAGGCTCTAAGTTGCACTAAATTAGTTGGTTTCTTCTTGTTCACTCAACTTTTGATGATCAACCATATATTTGCTGTAATACGATATTGACGTTACAATAGATAAGGTTAGGTAACGTGGATACTGTATAATAGCATATTTAGGTATCTGTTTCTTCACTCTTATCTAAGACGTTGTAGAAACTTCAAAATTAAACATCTCAAAAAGTAAGCATTTGCAAGCATTCCAACAACGCAGCAATGTTGTGAGGCACTTGAAAACAGTTAAAACAACAAAAAAAGTTGCTATATTCTGACTATATAATGTTATTCTCACCTGAACATTATTGTTATATCAAAAATTAGGCATTTGCAAGCACAATGTCAAATCATGTATGACATCCTAAAATGTGGGTCAATATTGAATTTTATGTTGTCAACAACTTCTATAATTTCATTACTAAGTAAGGCAATTGGAAATATTTTAAGACGTTTTACACGAATGACATTGTGCTTGCAAATGCTTAGTTTTTGAGATATAGCATTAATAACATTCAAATAAGAATAGCAGTTTCGATATGGCCCTTCCAGCGCTTCCTAAAGCTAACGTGGAACACGCAAAGTGTTTTGGCTGGAGATTTCGGCCTCGGTGCGGTGTGGTTAAGTTAAGTTGTTTTAGCTTTACTTAGATTAGTTTATTTAACAAATCTAACTTTACCCAACCTAACCTCACCTATTGTTACGTCAAAACTGTATTCCTGCTTATTTACGTGTCTGTTTGTTCAATTTCATAAACAACGTTCCTATAGCTTCAAAGTTCAATATCTCAAAAAATAGGCATTTGCGAGCACAATGTCATTCGTGTAAAACTACTTCAATTGTACCATATTACCCATATGTGGCAACAAAATTAGTAAAATCGTTGACAGCATTTAATTCGATTGACCAAAATGTGCCCTATTACCTATATGTAGGAACAAAAATCTAAAAATTGTTAAAAGCACTAAAGAAAATGTTCACTAAAATAAGCCCTGCTGGTGAACATGCTATTTATGTTTTATTTTTTCCACTAAATCTGCAACTGACAATGCGCCAATTGAATTGCCAAAGTCTTAAATTACATCACTTTAGGCTCCATTAGGTAAGGTTTGTTTTGCTTTGTAGTTTTTAATGTCCTATCAAGTTTTTTGCATGTGAAACCTTCACTTATTAACAATAAAAAAACAAGTGTAAAATTACATACCTAGACTCTAATGTTTAATGTAGTGCTGACCAACATCTCATAATTATTTGCTTGTGGTAGTTTTCATTGCCAAATCTAAACTTTAAGAGTGTAAAACTACTGAAATAATGATTTTAGCATTGCATCTGTAATGACTGTAAATTGACTTTAAATCACATTTCACAATTGACAAATCACACAAAAATATCACATTTACTCAATTGAATAATTTGGGAACCAATTTTTCAAATGTAATCTACTAATCAGCAAATTAAATCCTTGCTAGATTTTTCTAGAACTCAATAAAAGACAATGTAGTTAATGATATCTAGTAAATTACATTATTTGAGGTTGATAAACCTTTGAAATTTGCATCTTTTATGTCCACTGATTCTTTCAGTTTCATGTCTTATTTGTTTTATCTTCCCATTCCTTCCTAACTTATTTCTATGTACAGGATATCCTGTGTAAAAACACACTTTGTACATCAATTCTCTATTTAGATTTTTTTTATTATAGCTAGGGGATCTTAAACTAATATAAAATAATGATTATTAATTTGTGTCATTTATGCTGTACTGTAGGTAAATTTATCTCTGAATTTATACCTTTTATTTCTTAATCAAGGTCTGGATAATTCATTAATATTCACATGGTCTTGTATGTACGAGTATTTGAGTCCAATTGCTTTAGTTATTTTAATTGGCCATCATGGAGTTCGTTTTGTGGAAAGCACAATTGTTGGTTATTCTGTCTTAATGAAAAAACTGATAGTTATATATAAAAAACATTCATTTTGATGTGTAAGAAGTATTGTGTCTTGAAAAGATGTAAATTTACTAAGTTAAGTATACTAATATATGTACTTCTTCTAATACAGGTATAAACATTAAATAAAATGGAAGAGTCCCAGTCATTTTCTAGTGTAGATGGCATCAAGATCTCAGATCTTGAAATAAATGCACACTCTGACAGCTCAATTGAAAGTCAGAAGTCCCCTGCACTTGTAAGCGCAACTGAAACTACACCTGCTGAGTCTTCAAATGAGTTGCATGAATCTCCAAAACTGTCAGAAGACCTGTCACCAGTCACCAACGGCAACTCAGTAGACGAAACTAGGGATGGGCATCGATTCGACACTGCAGATGCTGGGGGACGAGGATTTTTGTAAGAGAAAACATTTTTGTGTTGGCCAGTTCTGTCATATGTTTGCAAATTTCTGGTATTTGTATAACCATGAATAATAATTTTTGATTGAATCTAAAAGGTTTCCTGTTTAATGGAAAATTCTATTTCAAGTTGTTCAATAATATTATATTATCAATTGCTGTTAAGCCATATTGAGCTGGAAGTCAGATTGCAATACTTTCTTTTCTGGTCAATTAAGTTTATTTTTGTGAAGTATTCTGCCTCATTATTATTCTTAATTTGTGAGTAGAGCTCTGTGTGTCAATGTAATTTACCCTTGATAAAATGATGTTACTTCACCAGGCCTGGAGGGAGCAGCTCCCGGTATGGCAGGGAGATCAAGGCTCACACTTCACTCAAAAGCCTCTACTACAGAATGGACAGCAAGAAAAGAGGATACTGCCTCATCTTTAATCACAAAAACTTCCATCCTAAAGTTAACATGAATGTAAGTTGTGGCTAATCATAGCTTATTCATGTCAGTGTTTCAAGTGGAGAGGTACACATGCAGCTTTAGATTATGTATTTTTTCCTATTCTTTTCTTTTCCAGCTTAAATGTAATAAATATTTATTTATAGATTATTCAATGTGCATTCACTTTAAATCTGAGAAGACATTTAGTTTAAGAAATCAATTACTACTGTGACTATAAATCAAGTACTATGGTGACTATTTAGGAAAATCTAAATTTAACTGCATGTCAAAGTCAAGTATGAAAATTTTGCCTAATATTGTAATGCCTTAAGTAAATTGTTATTGATAATGAATAAAAATATCTAAGTCTTGAGGCAGGAGTAATCCATCTGAATCTTTTCCCAAATTTAAATTCTAATAATTAAAATTTAGGGCTTGAATTTTTTCTGAGAACAGATTCAAGTACATAATTGAATTTGAAACTTCCCTCTTGACTTTGAAATGGTATAATCATTTTTTGAGTTAAATGTCATGCTCATTAAGTGGTAGTTAAGATTTGTATTAAAAGTATTATTCATTGTTTATTGAGATAGTACTGCTTAGTTATTGCAATTGGAAACCTGAGGCTGGGTTCCAAATTTGCTTGAAATAGTTTTTCTGCTGATTTTCTAATTATTTTGTTTTTGCTATCTCACGGTAGAAAAAAGAGGGGAATTTTTCAACTGTTGTGACCAATGTGATTATACTACTTCACTGAATGTAAAATGTATTGAGAAGCTACATGATGGGTTTGTTTTCAACTTCATTTGCTCATAAATTTTTCTCTGAAGCATAGGAAAGGCTACATCTGTAGATTAGTTTGGTTTGCGAATAGCATACTAAAGGCAGTGGCACGCCAAGGGAGATATTGTTAAGTTTCCTCTGCTGTATAAATGCCTTTGGGACATTTCACTTCTATCCTCACTTAGCAATTTTCAGTTATTATGCTGTATTTGCTATTTCTTTTTTTTCCTTTCTTCCTCTTCCTTCTTAACCTGCCATTTCTTTGCACAGAGTATGGCTGTATGGAAACACACCTTGTGCATAGATAACCCATTTTGAGAAGTCCATACTAAGTAGTTCTTTCATTTTGCTCTCTTGAGATTGCCTTTTATGTAGGAAGAGAATTTTAGACTAATACACTAATGCTTTTGAGTTTTTACTTCCTGAATTTTTTCCATTAATTATAGTACCTCATCATTCTGTTGACCTACTTTGGAACAGGTTACCGACTGAATGCTGCTGAACCTAAATGTTTGCTTACAAGTCTAGAGTTGTTATTAAATTGGTTACACCCTTCATTTGTTTTTGAAGGAAGCCTGATGAGTACGTACATCATGCAAAAAATTTAATTTCTTCAGGTTCGCAAAGGCACAGACAAGGACAGAGATGACATTGAAAAGCTCTTCAATCAGCTGAACTTCATCGTGAAGGTCTTTAATGACCTCACACTGGATCAGCTCAGGGGAGAAATAAACTTGTGTGAGTGAATTGAAGAGATACTCTCATCAAAGTTCAGTTTGATGGATTGGTCACCACACTCGGAATGAA
Source organism: Platorchestia sp. MABIK (assembly GCA_014220935.1). NCBI lineage: Eukaryota > Metazoa > Arthropoda > Malacostraca > Amphipoda > Talitridae > Platorchestia > Platorchestia sp. MABIK. The sequence goes on along the minus strand of JACJUY010001682.1, from coordinate 14,448 downwards.
CCCACATCGACACCAAATGTGGTATTGATACGACATGCATAGAAAATTAACACCTGATGCTTGAGCTAAGACAGTAGTGCAGATCTAACAGAACCAACTTAGGTTTGCATTATTATTTTCAATGAGAAATTCAGGCAGCAGTTTGATACTTTGTGTTAGTAATGTCTTGTTATGGCAAATTCTCTAAACAGAGAAGAGCTGATTAATTTGAGGTTGATCAGTTGGTTGAGGCTGTGGTGGTCACTACCAGTTCATGTGTACATGTGCCCCCATATGTGATAATAAAATGTGAGTTTTAAGAGTCATGTTATGTAAGAAGTATCTGTAACACATGCTCATGTTTCAAACGCTAATTTCTTGATATGAGTGCTATAAATTACTCAAGTGTTCAGTTGTGAATGATGTGTTTTTTGGTGAAAAAACTATGAATGTACCATAACTTAGTAAAGTATCGTTCATATGAGTGTGCATGAAGGTTTAGTTCACATCATTGTTTATTTCTGATAATGCTACATTTTAATTGAAACAGTTCACCATTTTGTTCAATTTAAATTATAAAATTGAATGAATCATCGTGCTTATTAGTTTCAGCCATCCATATTTGGTAAATGAAATTGTTTATGAATGAGCTAACAATAAATCAAATCTGTGTGTCTTTAGATGCTCTTACAGACCACAGCCAGCACGACTGCCTGGTTGTGTTCTTCCTGAGCCACGGCGAGGACGGCATCTTCTACGCTCAGGACGCCGCGTTCCGCCACGACGAGTTCTTTGATGCTTTTGACAGCAACAACTGCAGGACTCTCGCGGGCAAACCCAAGATGTTCTTCATTCAGGTGATCAGATCTTTGTTGTTGTAACACACCCTAGTGTCATGCAATCTTTAACTGTTACTCACTCTTAGCGAAGCTTAAGTAACGTCTAATCTACAGATCAGAAATACAAACGAGGAACCTGACATTTAATCGAGAGGCTGAGACAAAGATAGTATAGCTCTGTAACTTACCGTCTATCCTTGATGAGGTAACCTATAGTGACGGTGCCGATTGATTCACGAATATGTGTCATTATAATGGATGTATCAACTAAACCAATATTATTAAACTTCAAGCCGCTTTTCTCGAAACAATTCAGGGTGATGAGTAGTTTACTCTAGCAGCAATTTGCTCGTTGCTGTGACTAAGATGCGTTTTTTTTTTATTGGTTTGAGTTTGACTATGATTTTGTTGCAGTTACTTTCTAATGTTTTTTTTTTTTGAGGTTGCTGGTGTTCATCAGTTAGAGCATTCATTGTCATTTTCAATGAGAGTGCCATGTAATGCTGCAGCTTATAGAGCTTCAGTGATGTATGGAGAGTGGCAGCTAATATACAAAGCATGTGTAGGGAAGCGTAAGTTACTAGGTGGTAGGTGCTCTTCCTTCTAATTTTGTTCTGTGGGACTAACTGGTGTTTGATCACTATTGTGCACTAACTATGTGAATTCTTCCATTTTTTTTTTGTTTTATTTAAAATATATTTTCCTTTGCCAATCAAATTCTGAGCATATTATGCGTGCATTTAGATTCTCTGAAAGAAGAGACTCAAATGCCTTTGCAGAAACGAGTCAGTTTTGTTATAATGCAACGTTGTATCCGAGTCCTATCTAATAAATTCCAATGCAACTTAGTGCTATGCGAGTAATAAGATTTAATATGTAGATCCCCACTCGCGTTTTTATTGATTGCAATTTATTTTAACGAGTACAGACAACAATGGATAAAAATTCAGTTTTGTGTGAAAGTCGAATGCCCCTCGCTGCACTGGGTGGAGCTCTACCTTGACTGATGGTACATTTTTCTAAAGTAGTTGAAAAATAACTAAATGAAGACGTAATTAGGCTTGTGTTTGTGCCATATATATGTAAAGTTTTTGTGGAGCTTAGCAAACTGAGTAAATAATAATTACTGCCTTCAAAAAACGACTATTTTTCAATGTTCTGCTGTACACTTCATGGTGGTGAAACGTTAACTCTTTAAACACTTCCATGTTTTCAGGTATGTTTTGTGAGATTTGGAAGCCCAAGTAAATCCACCATTTGCGCATAGCGATTTCAGTGTGCACCAGATTTGGCTTAGAGAGAATTACGTAGTTTTACTGATTCATTTCTTTTGAGTTTAAAAGTGTTGACGAATAATGTACTGCTTTGTTCAGGCATGTCGAGGGGGCAGGCTGGACAAAGGGGTAATGATGGTGGAGCAGACCGACTCCCCTCTGACCTACTACTCGCTGCCTGCCACGGCCGACATCTACACCATGTGGAGCACCGTGCCTGGTGAGATCTGTAGATCTTCAGGAGCTGCTCATTGCCAGCCATCCTTGCCTAGGCACAAGCGACATGCCAGTCAGCGTGTGCGATTTTTCGGCCAATAACTTTATGGATGCTGTCTAGTTGCTGATGATTCCTTTAAAAGAAGGTTCTACCATCTCTCTCACCTACAATTTGTTCATGAACTGCAATTGAATAGCAGTCTACGAGTAACTTTATTGGTGCTATCTATTTGCCGATGATCCTTTCAAAAGAAGGTTCTACCATATATGACGACTCCAATTTGTTGAAGAACTGCGATTGAATACCACTCTTCATGAGTAGTCATGGCAACTCTCAGCCAGCACAGCAATCTATGTCGTACAAATTTATAAAGATTGCATTCTTTGAAATTAACAGGTTTTGTTTTTATTTTTTATTTTTTCTTAATTTCATAAATAAGTTCCTAGTATATTATAAAAGCTGTTGCAATGTACTGAGGTTTACTTTATTTTCTTGCTAAGAAATCGTCACTTTTCACTAGTTGTAGCGCAGTTTTGAGCAGAGTGTTGGTGTTGCTGAGGTGATGAACAAAGATTTACCTTTGACCAAAGAACAACAGGGTTCACGTGTGTTGTTTTGGGTTCTGTTAAGGCATGAAAAATTTATTGATAGGAAGTTTCAATTCTGGATACTTGAGTTCAGTGTAGGACATTCCAAATCGAGCATTAGTCACTCTTATAACTGTTCTATTATCAGATATGCGTATATTTGCGCTTGAACGTCACTTGTTCGTCAGAATGTGTGAAGAAGAAAATGTGTTACCGCTGAGCAGATGATTTTCTGAAAATTCTAAAGTTATTTTTAAAGTTTTTTAAATTTTAATATTTTAGCATTGAAACTTCATTTGCTCACTGACTTTTGGAAATGACTGGACGCGATGTGCATCTTAGCTCATCGGAATGAGGTCCTGTATTCAGGGCTGCTGAATTGACAAACGTTGAAATAAACCTTATCATGATTCTTGCTATATTCAGCGAGTTTGAGACAGCGCTGTTCAGTGCTCTCACCTTCACTTGAGTAATTCTAATCTTAGCTCTTCTCTCAATTTAAAAATTTCCACTCCTTGTTCACTTTGAATGTTAAATCCTGGTAAAACAATCATCAAAGTTTTCATTTTTTTTCTCAGTGTAGGTTGTTGTTTTGGCTTTTATTGTGATTATGCTCTCAGTTTGCTGCATCAATGAGGAAGTTTTTTTACGTGACTTCATCCAATTGCTCCTGATGTTACAAAGGCAGTGTACCTGTTTTTGTGTTATGTATGTTCAATTAAAAGTTTTATACGTGCTTTGTTCCGCATCGTTTATTGCAGTGCAGGAATTATGTTTAGCTATGCATATAAATTGTATTAACATGTGGATTTCTAGTTACCTACTTGTAAGTAAGAGGCAAATGCTGCTAAAACCTCGGTTTTGCAGAATCGTTCGAATCTTTACTTTAGTATGCAAGGCTGTATGATGGCCCATGTTGCAGTGGTTTGTGGAAATTGGTTGTGATAATTTTTGAACGTTTTGTATTTTTAAGAAGAAACTATTGATGAATGTTGATTGTCTTCTCTGAGGCATTGTTTTTTCCGTTTTTAGTTGTAAATCAGATTTAATCCACCTCTTGTATAAATGTCCTGATGCAGTAAAGGCCAACAAAGAAGATCCAGAACAATGAACTCCTTGTTACATCAAGGACTTGCGCACGCGAGTCAAGATGGTTGGTCACTTGTTTCAGCAACATGGTAGCCCAAGTACAGTGATTTCACAGCACGTTGGTTCAGAATATTGATAACGTTTTCGCCTCAGGCTACTACAGCTGGCGCAACACCACCAACGGGTCGTGGTTCATCCAATCGCTGCTGAAAGTGCTGCGTGACCACATCATGCAATTTGACCTGGCCTCCCTGCACTCCCTCGTCAATAGGACCATGATCTCCTTGTATGAGAGCAACACACCAGGTCTGTGCTGCCAATTATGTGCATCTGAGAATATATGAAGAATGTACCTAGGCGTAGTACGTCTTTGATGCTACTCTGATGAAGTAGCGTTTATCGTGACAGATTAAACTGGGAAAAATCGGGGTGCTCTGCGGCACATGTGATAGAAATGCTCTCTGTCCCTATGAAAGTTTAAGTGTATGCCTGATTCTAAATTTATTTTGTTCCTTTTTCAACAAATTGCATTTCATGTACACGTGTCTAGTGCTCTTTTAAATAACAACCGGTGTGGGCTTGTGGTTAAGTAGCCTTAATGCAAGACATGAAAATTTTTGCAGTTTTCCTCATGTAATATTTAAGATGAGTGCTTGACAGAAGTGTGAGAGTTAGGTGCTTGCTTTATTGACCAAGTTTTCGAAATGAATTGACCTATGAAGCTATCCAATTTGCCCAGGATGCAGATGAGAATGTGTCGGCTTTTTTCAACAGTGTCTGAATTGCGCCTTCTAGAATTGTTTCTCTCTCAGGAATTTGGCCACCTCGCATCACCCGCTCCTGATGAGGCGATTATTGGCTCATGCTGGTTGTGCTCGTTGGTCATAATTAAGACTGGGTTGTTACAACTCTGATAGTTCAAACATTTAAACAAGCTTGGCAACATACTGTATATGTTTTTCGAACGTGATATTATTTGTAATAAATTTTGCTCCGGCAATGTGATGAATGTTTAGCTGCTAAGGGACTGGTTTTATTTTAATTTCTTGTTTCTATGCCCCTTCTGCATTGATTCCGCATTCCCTAATATCCATACTAGATGATGCCTTCCCCCTTCCTCTCTTCGTTACGTTCTTTTTTGTAGCGATTAGGAAGGCTTCAACTAGCCTCTAATCTATAATCTAATCTTTAATTTCTTGTTTTTGTAGAATATCGAACGAATGTATAAGATCGTTTTACTTGCAGGAGATCCGAGCATGCACGGGATGAAACAGGTGTCGTCGTTCGTGTCGACTGCCACGCACCTGCTCCACTTCTTCCCGCCCCCTGAGAAGCATTGACTAGCCCAGCAGCGCCTAGGGGGTGAGGATGCCCTGCTACAGGGACATAATAGGTCAAGTCAAACGGGGAAGACCAATTTCTCACCCCTGCCGTTTGCTGCCAGTATCTCAAGCAGTATTAAACAAAACCCCATTGCAGGTGCGGTACCGTTTTCATCGAATTATTCCGTAAATGTGGGTCCTGAGAAAGTTATGATTAGAGGGTATGTGTCACCATTTGCTGGGCTTTACAGGCCTCAACATTCTGTGGCGAGGCAGTATAGTCCGGCGTGTAAAGCTGCCGCTGCTGGCGTGCGAGAGAGCCTAGCTGAAGACGTCAATTTCAACTTCGTTGGGCCAATTGATCATAGTTCCCCTCGTGGAAGCGTGCATTTTTTCCCCGATCCACCCTTCGCATCTGGCATTATTGAGGCTAGTCCAGCTAATCTTATAGCTCCTATCAATGAGGGTGGACTCGAGGAGAGAGTTAGTGGAACTTCCAAGTCTAGTGTACACCATCAGGAAGCTCTTATGGTTGAAAATTTGTCATCGTCCTGCGAAGAAGTTACTTCGGAACCTGGCGTTGCGGTGAGTGCCACAAACGGTGGAGGCATTGCGACCGTAGCTGGCGCTGAGGCCACCACAGCACCCGCTCCTGAGGATGACCCTGTGGTTGAACAAGCCAATCCTGCCGTCATGAGTCCAGGCTCATCTCAAAAACGCGTTCAGAAGAAAGGTTTTGGCAAACTCATCCGTCGTTTTAATGCTGGCGTTCGGAGACTGAGGAAGTTGTCTTCGAGGAACAAGTGAATAGATAGAGCATCTTTAACACTAAATTTTTAGTGATGGTATTTTTTGAACAAATTTAACAGAAAAAATTTAAAAGCCTTTAGGAAGCACCGATATGTAGAAACTGTGTGATAGGCTCACGTTTGCGCTCGTGTTCCTTCGTGATTTATTTAGTGTTTAGCATTCAATTATTTGAAATTTTGGTCTTATCTGTTTTAAATTCGCAAAAGAAGAATTTCGCACATAGTTTGGAGTAGACAAGTTCCAAACTTGAACTAGACTTCAAATGTAAGGATTTCCACGGCATTTTCGTGCGAGGTGTGCGCGTGACCATGGCACAGTGTTACTGTGGAAACCATATACTACTTTATGACAGAAAGTAGTTTTAAGAAATTAGACTTGTAGTTCTTCTTGCTTTATTATTAAGTTAATGTTCTGATATTATTGTATTATTATTTGATGCATTTATTTACAAACCTTCATTGTGGGATTTGTTCTGGTGTACTCGTTAGTTTGGTGTTGATTTTTATAGTGTCGGTGTTGCTATTGCTTGGGTTTTCTAACTAGCATGAAGTAGCAGTACTTTTTAGAGTAGCGAACACTATGTTTGAACGTTTTTGTGTGTTCTATCGTATTATATATGTTGTGTCCTGCGAATAAATATTATAACATGCACAAACCCTTCCGCAGGATGCGGTCTAGAGAACTGTGCTCTAATATCTAGAAGTATGTACACTGAGCTCTCGTCAATTCACACTGCTGTGGGAAAATTGTCTTTTTTCTATTGTCATTTCCATATTTCTAAAAGACCGTCTTTTTCAGCATGTTAGTCTCTGATCGGTAAAATTTGTTTGAAATTAATTGTGGGTAGTTTTTGATTAGCTTAGCTGAAGTTTTCACCTTTCCTTTTGCCTTGCTCAAGATATTTAGTGACAAAGTTGCCAATAACTTATGAAAGTAAGTGTATGCTTGCTCTTTGCTCTTCTCTTCATGGTTATCGTCACTTGAAACGTGTGCTCTACATGTTTACCTGGGCTGAGGATGTTGGATCTGGTAAAAATTTTCTTGACACTCATTAGTGTGTTATGCGTGCAACAAGTACTTTCTCGTTTAGGAATTACTATTGAGTTTTGAATTAAATCTTCATTTTCAGCATGTTAGTCTCTGATCGGTAAAATTTGTTTGAAATTCATTGTGGGTAGTTTTTGATTAGCTTAGCTGAAGTTTTCACCTTTCCTTTTGCCTTGCTCAAGATATTTAGTGACAGAGTTGCCAATAACTTATGAAAGTAAGTGTATGCTTGCTCTTTGCTCTTCTCTTCATGGTTATCGTCACTTGAAACGTGTGCTCTACATGTTTACCTGGGCTGAGGATGTTGGATCTGGTAAAAATTTTCTTGACACTCATTAGTGTGTTATGCATGCAACAAGTACTTTCTCGTTTAGGAATTACTATTGAGTTTTGAATTAAATCTAGTTCATTGTTAAATTGCTAATTCCTGAGTGTGTTACTGAAGTTCACCGTTTTCAGTGAAGCCATTCAACACTTCACTTCACTTAGCCCCCTTCTTTCTACAACTGAATGCTTACGCAAACTCACTCCAATTTCAGGTTCTGCGTGAGAGACTTTGAATGCTAAATATTAGATTTTTTTTATGGGATGGGGAGGATGAAAATATCAAAGCAAGAGCTCTGTTTGGGTATTCTACCTGTGTTCACCTTGCCTCTGTCTCTGTTTTAATTGGAGATGGAGTGCTGTACAGTGTAGCTGTTCTATAAAGTGGGGAATTTAATGAAACTTAATCTCGTCAGATTTAAGTGCAAGCATCCTACAGTAAATTACATTTTCTGATGACAATGGTCACATTGTTCTTGTTTTTTATGACCATGACAAATGATCAAGCATACTCAACTTGGAATGCTCAGGTTCCCCAGGCCGCGAGAGGCGACTGTGTCAGAGCCATCTCTGCTTTAGTTTGGCGCTTTTGTGATGGCTGCTGCTGTGTTTTCCATAATGGTGATTGTGACAAACTTTGAACAACAATTAGATAGTGTGCTTCCGTGTAACGATGTGAATTTCGTATTATTGAACTGTGAGATCTACGGCGCGATATAGTACGAATTGCTGAAGCGCTAGCAAATTAATGCTAATACTACTACTACTACTACTTACGCTTTTGGATGCGACCAGGGCAGGGGGCAGGTTGGTGGAGGGTTGCCGCTTGTGAACTTAGAGACCAAATGGTAACGAGTTCTTTTTCAGGTGGGTTATGTGTTCGCGTATTTTATATTACGAGGTGTTACTCCCTGTCCTGACCTGCTACGTGTGGCTCCTCATACTTATATGCTTCGTTGAGTATTAGTTGCTCTGGATACTTCTGATTGTAATGGCTTAGATATATGGTTGGTAATCTCGTCTTTCGTCTCAAGTAGCCAAGGGTAACTGCAGACGGCAGTAGCATAATAAATGAGTCTTTGATGGTGTAGTCTAGAATTACAGAAATGGTTACTGAGTAAGCTGCACTTTATGTTAATGTTAATTCAAAATCATCGTAGTAAATTGATCAATAATGTCAGTTGAATCCAAAGTATTTAGAAATATTTAGCATTATACGTAATAATAAGGATAATAACTGAAGAATGTTTGGTAAAGAAACTTATTAATACTGTGGCAAAAACAATTATTGAAATCAAGCGAAGCATTTGCTGTTGGTAAATAAACGCCATGGTGACGTTTACCAGCGCTGCCCTGTGATGTGCACCCGTAGCGGCTCTTGCTCTGCGTGGAGAGACAACCTTCACGTAATAACAGTCCTATTTTTCAGTTATTCAAAATATTTATAAAGTATATTGCCATGGAATTCTGGGTGTGAAATACCTCGCTCAAACTGCACAGGGTATTCCTTGGAGAGTAAATGTGGTGCACTTTAGAGGCATGTTCATTTGTTATTCCTACCGTCAGTGCGGATTTCTAATCTTGCTGCTTGGTGAAGAACATGCTTTTGAGTAGGTTAGGAAGCCACAAAGAGTAATTTAGTTGCTCCATTAACATCAATTACGTGTGAACTTTTGTGCACAGGACCTCTGCGAACTTTTGACTTCATTATGTGATGTGAAATGTGTTATATTGTGTCGTAGGTACTGATTAATACTTCAATTTTGGGCATCAATCCATTTCGTTTGGTTGTGACGTAGGCTAACATTCGCGGACAATCCGTGTTTTACCTGCTGTGAATTTCACCCTTCCGTTTCATTATTATCAGTTCGTAGCGTTGCATTTAAACATTTCGAAGTTGCGCTTTTCTTGATTTGATGGTGCTGCTGTCTTGTCTCTGTTCGATGTGGCCTTGTGTGCCCTCATGATAGAGCTGTGTTGACGCACCCTCTCTCTTAGCAAGTCTGTTGTATTCTACTCAGCGAACTTTGGAAACTCTTTTTTTTTTTTTCTTAGTAGCCCACTGCAAATGGTGGTGGGATTTTGAAGAACAGTGTTCTTATCTTATTGAAATGTGGAATTTGACGCTCTTAAAGATGCAAACAATGTTATGTGCAAAAAGATTCTCAAAACTATGCGATTATTTTGTGTTTTTTTTTTAGCTGTACCTAATGACTTGACATAATTATCAGTCTCAAGGCCATCGCTGTATTTTAAGAATCCGAAGAGCTGGAATTGAAGCGTGCCTAGCACGTATCCGTATGCTGTCAGTGCCACTGGTGAAGGTTGTGCCATTTTTGTTCCTATCGTAGGAGTATCACAATGCACCTTAGCACTGACATAAACTATTTCAGTCCCAGAGACTGATTTCTGATTACTATTAGGATTATTGTCATACAGCACTTCCGCTGCTTGTGTGGGATTCTCAAGCGAATTCGTATTTGATATCCCTTGTGCCCTAACATGAAGCTCTCTCTCGCGAATACGACCTGTGAAAGTTTTGCTGTCCCTAATATGATGTTCACAACTAACTTGATTAATTGAGGAGTCCTTTATTCTATATAAAAGTATATTGTTGAGCTTGGGCCTAATCAAGAAATTCTCCTTTCAACATTTATTGCTCAACACAAAACATATTTGACTTGGCAATAACTTCATAGTTCAGTTGGTTTGTTTCTTCAAGTTTTGTGAGTGTTGAGCGTATTTTTGGGCATAAACAAGTGAATTTCCACTGTATAGCGGTATTTTCTATGTAATTTGCAATAATATCTCTTCTTGGGTGTATGGAGATGCAACTGTGCAATTGTTGTTTGAGCTGTTACCTTTTTTTCACAAATTGCTCACTTGTGCAATGAGTGTTGGAACACCAAATTTTGCTGTCCGTCAAGCTATTAGCCATTTAGAAATTTGAAAAACCCCTGGTCATGTGATAAAATGTGCACGAAAACTCACATGTCTTCTTGCTCAAGCTGATGCTCACAAGTGTTTCGTTTGCTCAACGCCGGCACTAGCTATAAGTAATCTCGTTCAAAACCAAGATGTGTTTAATGTTGATCTCTAGACTTGCTCATCTTGGACCATTGGCGTTGCGTGGACCGTCCCTCGAGCGCTGAGTAGCTGCTCCATCTGTAGGAATCTCATTCCAAAACAGCGCACGTGGTTCCTGAAGCGTAGATCTCTTCCATTTTGATCTCTTCCTATGTTGAACGGCACGAATTTTGTGGTTCGAGTTAGAGAGCCTTTAGTATTGTCACAATGTTTGGTACTTGCTGTAATTATTGTCCGTAACTTATAGTTATTGGAGCTGATTTTCCTCGCGCTTTCCTGTCTGCGTGCCATTAGTGTTGATCCTTTATTTAGGAAATTGTACATCGTGAATCGTAATTTTTGCTCTGTGCATCAGAAATTGTACTTTGTGCATCACATATTGTGCCTTACGCCATGGAATGTGGGCTTTATGTTTCGAAATTTAGGCCTCATGCTTCGAAATGTGTGTCTTATACTGCGGAATTTGCGCCTTATGCTTTGGATATTGTGCCTTATGCGTCTGAATTTGTGCCTTATACTGCGGAATTTGTGCCTTATGCTTCGGAATTTGTGCCTTGTGCTTCGGAATTTGTGCCTTGTGCTTCGGAATTTATGCCTTGTGCTTCGGAATTTGTGCCTTGTGCTTCGGAATTTGTGCCTTGTGCTTCGGAATTTGTGCCTTGTGCTTCGGAATTTGTGCCTTG
>JACJUY010001681.1:91429-106743 GCA_014220935.1 Platorchestia sp. MABIK | reverse complement strand
AACTTGTAACTCGCTTCTTGTTAAAATCAGTGATAAAAAATCCTAAAACGCACTCATAATTAATCTTGAATCTATTCTCTAATCTAGGTATTAATGATGAAAAGGCAAATCAATCGTCTTGGGAGGACTTAAAATATCAAGATTATTTACTCATGATTTTTCACCGATTTCTTTTTCATCAATAATATGCGTCGTTCACATTTCCATCATTTTTTCATAGGTCTTCATGGTAATTCATTAGAATTTTTTTTTTCAATCGTTCTCATTGCACATTTTCATGTTTGTTTGTAGGTTATTATTTAAGAATTACATTCAGCACAAACCTATTATTTGATTAGGCCAATAGGTCAAGGCTACCAGGTTAAACTAATGGTTTGGTGGTAAAACAAACACTGTTTTCAGTGTTTGTTCGGCTGCTTTAGAATTCAATTAACTTTTTCGGGACCACAAGTCAAGATGATTAATTGTAATAACTCTAATTACCAATTATTCTGATGTTCACTTCCGATGAATAAATTGTTAAAACATATCCCAGTTCCACAACAGTACCAATCAAAAATTAATTTCTAACACATCAACCTCTCGAATGAAAAAATATAAAGCATGAAATGTAAAAAATATTCGGTTCCATGTAAATTCGCTCTGAGCCGAGATACAGGCGTAAGCTTTCTAATCTCCCGAGGAATTTTTGAAAGATTCATGCAAAGTTGAGCTATCATAACCTTTGATTCAGATATACATGTCAGGAATAGTTGCATTTAATTCTGAATATACCAGTAACAACTTTTTTTTCAGCTTACAAATATCCCACATGTTGTAGCTTAAAATGTATGCAAGGATTCGATGAATATTTCTTCAATGATCTCAATATGCGGTGAATTGTTGGGAGCCTCTGGGTTACTAGAAAGAAATTATAAGATGATTACAGTGGAGTAACATGCCAGTATTTCCTCGTACAAGAGACGTGTTCCATACTGCATTCCCATTGTGGTGGTAAAACCACCCTTGTTTTAAGTAGAAGAATGTATACATCAGTATTCTCCACTGCAATTCAACATCTGGGCGTTTAACGGGATAGTAGTATTTTCATTACTGTAAGATTTCATAACAAAATGAACGAATAAATTTGGGATCAGTATTCAACCATAGTTTCATAATTTTCTTTCAAGTCAACAACTGAATCATAAGCAAAGTGTAATAAAAGGTGGAGTAAATATTGAAAAATATCGTAGAAGGTGCACTGCGACTAATATGTTTTTGATGAAAAAAATAAAGTTAAGTTTAAACACAGAAACCAATAGAAACGAAAAGTCTTAAAAAGATTTATTACGACTGTTTCGTTCATAAGAAAGTTCTCAACAACTTTGAAACTGAATGAACCGTTTATTCAACATTCAGCTTATCAAATAGACGCTAGCTGAAAATATAAAAATTACGCAACTGCGGTTCAAAAAACAGAGACCAATTTCTAGCACTATTATGAAAGACAAAACGGAGGAAGGTGTTGGAAAGTGGATTATTGGCCAACATTTTTTCACGGCAAGAGCTCTGAATTACGTTGGGTGATGATTATAATTAACTAGTATACAGAGATTCACGAGTGTGCGGGTCAAAGTTTGAAGAAGAAATGCCAAAATTTTTAAAATGATCAGTGTCAATAACATTCATGGGTTATTCTTCAATTCTTGATCGGAAGTTGCGTGAAAAATTTGGAAAAACTGAGCTTTCCGAAAAACTCAGGCCTCGTTAATACTATTAGTTATCAGGGAAGCCATATTTTAAAATCTGTAATTTTTAAATCAGTCCTGTATCCAAAAAGCACGCATCCCAAACATATTTACAAGCGATTCAAGAAAAAAAGTTTCTGAGAAGTGACATCGTTCTAGAAAATAAGCTGCAGCCACGGTTATAAATGTTGCGATATCTATTTTGCTGTTTTAAAGCTTTGAAAGTCCAGCGAGGTAAATCCATCGTTAACTCATTCAACCCTGGTAGCAAAATTTATTGACCTAATATTGAGCCAATATACAGTCTCAATATTGACTGGAAATTTAAAATGAACATTGGGGAAATACCTTACTTTGGAAAATTCGGTTGATATTGGAAAAATATATTGGCCCAATAACAATATTATCATCAACTAATTATTGTGTCAATATTGACTTGAAAATAAGGTGTTCCCTACAATAACATTGGCTTTAAACTAAATTCCTGATTTCAGGTTTTTATTGGTGAAACACATTATCCTGATAATTATACTTTCACTAACCCAGTATCAGCTGATCTTTGTGTCACTATGGACTTGATATCGAGGTTGTAAGACCACACGTTGCTGCTTCGGCCATTGAGCGACGTTTAGCGGCGTGAAGTGGCTGCATTTCTTATTCTTCCCCTCCATTAGCTATCATTGCTACGCTGAGGAGAAGTTAGAATTAATATTTGGACAAATTTACATTGTGATATATTACAATTACTGAGCATAAATGAACAAGAATTGAGATTTGAGGGGTAACTAAGGTTAGGCACTACAAGGTTTTCCTTAGAAAAATATTGGCCCAATGCTCATTTTCTGATATCAATTTGATATTGGTAGAATATATTGTCCCAATAATAAATAATTTTTAACTCATAATCAGCTAATTACTGTGTCACTATTGACTTGATATTGAGGTGTTTACTTAAACAATATTTTGGCTCAATAATTAATTTCTAAAATCACATCAATATTCAGAAGTGTTCACAGATGAGAAATATAGATAATTCTGATAACTATGTTATCTGATGTACATACCTACACACCTACAAAACTATGAATTGAACTAAAATCAAAATTTATCCAAAATCCATGATTACAAACCTCTTTGGCATCGTAAAGTGGAAGTCCAAATTTTGTGTTGCACGTGCCAGTGGTCGGGCAACCTGTACATGCAGTTTGATCCCGTCAAGTATGCGTAATTGTTTAATATATAGGCATTTATTGCTATAGTAACATATGACAAACGATTTTAGCAAATTTTTTTGAAAAAACTAGACCTTCGAAACTCATTGGACCACTGAAAAAACAAGAACTGTGAACCTGTGATTACAGTTATTCTGAATATACATATTATTGTAACGTATTCACATTTCTTGAAATCTGTCAAATATATCTGCACTCATTAATGTCTGCAATAACTATTCTTTAACTTAATTGGCACATTTTATACAAATTACTCCGTATTATTGGCGTACGATATCAGCCCAATGTTTGGGCAATAATAATTTGTATTTTAATAAATTCTAATAAATTACGAGATTTTTAATTTTAATGAGATAGTTTCCAATTATATGAATATCATACATGTACATATATACATACACTGTTAGTTTAATGTTGGAAATGAAATTATTTACTACATTGTCCCATTAACAAGTTGATATCATAAATAAGTATATCTCTTTTCGATATTTTCTTGTTATTAGCCTATTATTGTAATCCAAGATTCGAATATCAGGACGATAAATAATTATTAACCCAATATTGGACTAACAATTTCGTGCAACCTGGGAAGTACAATCTAACCCAATCCGTATTGGCTCACCTATAATATAATATTGGCTTCCAATTTAGTTGACAAAATACTCTAATTAAGTGTTCGTTCATTTATTAAGTTCTTAATTTTCTCACCATAATTAACAGGCAGCAATCAAAATAACATCTACGCACGGAAATAAATAATTGAAAATTTATTATAGGGACCCTCAAAAAAAATCGTGAACAATTTTCTATCATGATCATTGAAACTAGAGAACTGTACACCATTCTGTGGACCAATCACAGGAGCTGTCTCACGCTCCTTTGGCAGACCACAGGTTGTCCACTTCAACTCTGCCGTCCGAAGGAAGAGAATGTGACTACTGCTGCTACTGCATGTAGTCGCCTTCGATCGACGCGTGAGCCCCACGGGAATACCAGAGAATGAAATCTAGAGTTCAGTAGGCTACTATTGCGGTCAAGACACCTGATTTTTTAAAACGTGTAGAGTAGTCCATTAAACCTTTCCACCCTTCATATTTATTTATACAGCTTCTCGCAAAAGCATGATAATCGCGTACAATGTTCAACGAACTTCCGATTGATATTAGTTAAGAAATAGAACTCATGAATTGTAAAAGTATTAGCCAATTTTCAATTTTTTCGAATCAGTTCTATGATAGTTCCCATATGAAAGTACAGAATACGGCGTTTTTGAAAATTCGAATTCAAACTTCGAAATTTCTAACACACATGCGATGACTTTATAGAGATATTTCAACGAGTGCGAATTCTAGCTTGTTATTTACTGACGACCGTCTCAACTGGAAACACTTCAATGAAGTCGAACGCTTCGTGGCGCTCGCGTCTTTGTGGAACTTATGTAGGTGCAATACTCTTTACCTATTGTGGAGGCCCCATCCCGCAGTGGTTGAAGTGATTAGCCATAATATCCATGCGGGCAGGTTCGAATCCTGGAAGGGGCTCCGCTTTTGAAACCTAATTTAGAAATTTCTGGCCGCATCTTCCTTTCCTTTTTTCACCCTTAGGCCACATTTCTATTAATATTCGTTACTTCAAAAAGTTACCTTTTTGAAGTTACTAAACGTTTTCGCAAAATAAACGCTGTTCAAATTCAATCGAAAACTAATTTTAGAAATTATTACGGAGAAAGATTTCAATTTCTTTTCGGAACTAGACATAAGTCTCTATCTGTCTCCACAATACTACTTGTGATATTAACATGATGCGTCGAAGGAGAAGTTGAAAAGACTCCAAATTCCTACATAATGAAATATTCGAAATACCAGCGATAAGAATTGAAGTAGAAAATTCAACTTCATTTTCGGAAACAAGTTCATGCAGAAGTCCTGTGACATTTTTTTTCAAATAGAGTGTTTCAGAACACTGGAATCTAAACTGTAAAAATTCAAAATATATATCTTGAACTCATTAATGTAACCGTGTAGCTTCCACTTCCGGCTTTCGTGGCATCGTTTTTTGCGTCGTCATCATATTGCAAAATTCAAGTGAAGTCGACTAAATTATTGAACTCGCAGATTTGCGGAATTTCTTTATGTGCATTACTTTCTCGCACTGCTCGCATGGTGTAATAGTTGAAGTATTAGGCCATAAACTCACGCATCTAGATTCTCATCCTGGATGAAGACAACTTTATTAAGTTTTTTAAATTGGTCATAGTGCCTAAATATTATTGACGCAGACCAATGAGAAAACAAAAATCTTTAGACAACAATTCCGAAGAAATTATTCTTTAAATAATTTGTGTGCGATTTCTACAAATTTATGCAACTTGGTATTCTGAAAACTGCACGGGAACTCCGTTGGCAGCTATGTTAAGTTTTTTAGCATTTATTGAGAGATTTTTGAGGGAGTTTCACTTCAGACACTTATCTAACAGTGCTGCAAAAAAGCTGAAGAAAAGAAAATTGTTCATAGATGCAAAAATCGTACTATTCTTGCGCTCAACGCAAAAAAAGGAGCTCCCAAAATATTGCTGCGAACTAATATAAGTGAGATTGTTTATATTGGTAAAAAATGAGAATTAAAAAAAATGTTAGAAATTGGGTGTACCTCGATAGATTTCAACAAAAAGTTCAAGAAATATGTTTCGTAAATGTGAAACTTATCGGTTTGAGACATGAAGCGAACTTCGAAAGACCTTCGTGTAGCTGGAACACACATGTCTGTAAGAGAAAGATATGCTATGATTTTCAGAGCCAAATACTAACTTCATTATCTTTTCCCTAGAATTAATAACCGAAGGAAGGTTCAAAAATAATTACAGGCTGCAACGTAAAATTTGAGACAATGAAATTGACTTTTTGACTTTTTTAATCGAACATTGTGGTCTGATGACAGCTGAATTTAGCTTTATAGCCACAACAATGTCATTCATATAAAGGAAAAAGATGGAAAAGCCTACAGAAAAAACATCATTCAAACTGTGAAAAATTGCGTAATGAGCATAAGAGTAAAGGAATATTTTGTATTCAACTGTACCGACCATTGGAAATGATTAAGGAAAATATTCGACTCTAAAAAATCACAATAATCCTAAAATAATTTGTGAAAATCTGCTTAGAAACTGAATCATGGATCTAAATGGCTGTCAAAACAAAACAGTCAACAAAAAAAACGAGTATATTTCCATAGTAATATGTGAATGGGTCGTGAGCAATAACATCAAGGAACTGGCAGGGTCTAATCTTTCACCAAATTTGAATTCAATGGCAATTAATAAAAAACTTGAAATTTCGACTCAAACAAGAAGACCGAACAAGTTCGACGAATTGAATATGTTTGCTGAAAGTAATGCACTGAGATTCTACTCAAATTATGCCAGGATTTAGTAGAATTATCAAAAAACACTTGAGTTACTGGTTATGAAGTAATTTAATGTTGTAAATTGATTTCATTCAAGTATCCTATAATAATTATCACTAGATATTTTGGTGAATGGTTTGAAATTTAACAAGGTGTCTTTTTAAATTCCCTTTTGTTCCTCAGTTATGTCAGTTATTGTATTGACGCTAATCACGTACTTTGTGTAACTTTCAACGTTTCGTTACTTCAATAAATATTCTGAAATGTTAAATTTTCTCTGAATACTATTCACACTTCATTCTCTTAAATGGTCTTATACTCATGAAGGACTGGATGTCACCGGTTGTGGTAAATTTGACTTTCTTTTTATCGAGATAGAGATCGGGCTCACGACAGACTACACTGTGCGATTATTGATTTCTACAGCAACCTCTTTTTCGCCCAATATGTTACTAGGGCTGCTCTCTAATTAACAACGAGTCTAATTGGGGGATAATTTTGGTGAACGATATGCTCCTCGCATAACTGGTTTTCCGTTAGCAGAAATTTCATTAAATCTGATGTGGACGCCTGAACTGTACGGTGTTCTTTTGTAAGACGACTGAACTCGCCAGGTAACAGCCTAGACATATTAACGTCCAATGTTTGCACTGCCTTGTGTAATATTCAATTTGTAGAATTTATTTCTTTAAACTTCAAATCAGGAGCTACTTGACCATTCAGTAATAAATTCTGATTTAATTTTCGTTCAAAGTTTTCATGCGACGTCATTTCTGTGAAACTAGACCGAATTCACGCTGTTGCAAATGATTTCAAGCATCGTAATTTTCGCTCCAAATTAGTACATTAAATGGGTATAATTGGGCGTTGGCACCCAGAAACCTACTTTTAAATATTAACTGTTCTGTGGAATCATCGAATTTATGTATTGGTCACATTATCACGTTCACGGCGGGCATTGAGTACGCATTTTTTAGCGCGCATCTTGTCGAAACTCATGTAAAAACAGTTGTATGGGGACTTCCTAGCTTACCGTACTTGGTGGCTTTATTCAACTGTCAGCCTACGATCGAACCTGTTGAGACAGATCAAATTTCGAATTTTCGGAATGAACTTTGCACATGCCTGAAGATATCTATAATCGTAAATGAAACTGATTCACATTTCCAATTTTGCAGTGATCGCTAAATTGCTGATCAGCGTTATAAATACTCGTTAAATGCTTGATGAAACGATCATTTAAGTTTAAATTTACGTTAACTTACTGGTAAAATGACACATTTAAAATTGCTATCTTTAAGAAAGAAAGTTTTGACATGTCAGGATATGATTTAGATGTTTCCTATAATGAACGTAATTATATTTACAATTATTTCACAAGTCGTAAGCACTTCAGAATTAAAAGGAGCCCCGAAACCTACTATAAGTTTTTCAAACAGTAATCAATTACTTCGTACGAGTACCAAAAGCTTCTCGTAAACTGATTAGCAACAATCGAAAGCACAAAATTTCAGAGGTTTGCGAATACAAGACTATTGCAGTGAGCCCGGCGTTGAGAAGACCAAAGCCAAAAAAAATATCATTGTATTATTGGCATGTTATGGTTTAATTAAATTCCAAATTATTTTATTCATCCGCAGTGAACCTATTTATCAACAATTTCCACTTCAGGTGTCTATAAATCAAAAACTTCATTTCGGTTTTGATTTTTCGAGCTGCGCTTCAACACAAGCAACCTTAAGTAATACTTTAAAGTTTAAGTTTGAATACTATTAATTTTCCTAAAAATCCAAAGGCTTGCTTACATACAGTTTTCAAAAATACTGAATTTGTTCAACTTAATGCACTATTCACAAACAAAAAGTCATTTCAAAGAGTGGCTGAAGATATAATCATTACTGCTCACAGAATTAACTTGCAACAGCAAATAGTTTAAGTTCAAAAATAATTTGAACATAATGCAATGGAGGGAGACTCTTCGTAGTTTTATGGAACAATTCAATCAAAATAATACTCGATCTACTGTGTTAGCAATTTGATAAGGTTGGGAAACGGATAATCTCATTTAGGAGTACAAATCAAAACCTAAAAATACCAAACTCATGCACCAAAGCACTTACACAGCTTTGTCCTCTTCCTCAGCTGCGTAAATTGTGTAAATTTACAGCGTAATTGGTATAAATTAATCTGTGGTATTAACTTCCTCAGCTGCGTAATTGGTATAAATTGTGTAACTTTCGTATGTTGAAGGTCGTGGAAAATTTGTCGGACAGACACAGAGAACAATGATGAGACAGGAGTCGATGAAAACTCAGTGAGGATGCAGTTGTCAGTATTGTACCACGGTGGGAGTGGAGAGACCAGTGGGGAAGCAACATGGTGGGGGATAGGAAGATGAAGTTTTGCCAAGATTGACTGGGCATAGGTAGCAAAAGAGTGTAGGTTCGTAGTCGCAGGGTTGGTCCATAGATTAATGGTGTGCATGTCTTGGAATACGCCGACATTTATAGGCAATGGCACCATCCTACAATAATGTGTGCAGGTAATTCGTTCATGATGGAGCTGAAGTGGTGGTACATTTGCTTTCACCTCTAGAAAAGATATAGGTATAGTTTTCCTGCAGCCTGTTGCTGTTCGCAGGCTAGAATATTGAATGATGTTTTTTTTCAAGATTTGAGGGGGCTGCCACTCCATGGAAAGGGGCAGCATAATCGAGCCTGCTGCGAATCAATAGTGTATACAGCATTAGCAGCACTTCTCTATCTGCACCCCAATGTCTATGAGATATTGACTGCAAGAGATTAATAATGGGCAAGCAAGTAATTCGTAGGTCATCAATGTGAGGTCCCCAACGAAGATGTGGGGCGTCCAAGTTTACTCCAAGAAATCGGAACTGTTTAACATATTCCAGTTCTTGGCCACTGATCTTTATATCTCTATCTCCCAAGTTACAAGGGGGTGAGTGAAGCCCACACATTTGGTTTTTTGAAGATTTAAAGTGAGACCCCACTGCTTAGTCCATTTAAAAAAGGAGTTCAATTGAGTCTGGAGTCGGGTAGTAGCAATGTTTAAATCACTGTGAGGGGTAAAGATTGAGATGTCATCGGCATATTCAATTGATTGTATTCCTCTCTCTACAGGGATATCTCTTAACAATAAATTAAAAAGAAGGGGAAAAAGGAAAGCCCCTTGAGGAACACCAGAACTTATCCTCCTTAGGGAGGAGTACTCTACTTCAAAAACACGTTGAAAAAAAAAGATCTGTCAGAAAGGTAGGACTGCAGCCATCGTAGTAGCTTGCCCTCAACACCATTTAAGCAGAGTTTATACAAGAGTCCATTATGCCACACAGTGTCGAAAGCGCTGGTTAGATCACAAAAGCTAACAGAACAATAGATTTAGTTCTCAAAGCCAGGCGCACTGCTGTTTTCAGTCGGGCAACGTGATCAATAGTTGACAAACGGCGTCTAAAGCCACCCTGGGCATTTCGGAAGGTGTTGCTCTTTTCAAGTAAATAAGTCAGGCGCCTGTTTATCATGGATTCTAGCAATTTGACAACGCAGGAAAGTAAGGATATAGGACGGAAGGAGTTCACAGATGTCAAAGACTTATTAGGCTTTGGCATAGGAATGATGAGAGCGGTCTTCCAGGATTCGGGCACAGTGCCTGAATGTAAGCTCTGATTGAAAATATCTACAAGCCATGACTAATAGCTATCAGGAAGGTGTGACAGGTGTGCATTATGGATATTATCAAGGCCAACACAAGTTTTCTTAAAAATACTGATGCATGACTTGAGTTCGCTCACAGAAAACGGTTCATTGATTGGTGAAGCCACACCAGTACTCAGCGAGAGGGCAAGTGGAAGAGTAATGAACGCAGGATAGGGGTTAGGAGCAGGAGCGCTAAGAGTTTCCTCGTAGTGAGAGGCTGGAGCATTAGCTTTTAAAGCTGAATTTAAAATTGTAGAGTTATGTATAATAAATGGGCTAGTTTTCTTTGTATAGGGAGAGTGCAGGCGACTCACCTGTTTCCAAACTTTAGCCACAGGGGTGTCAGCAGTTATTGTGGTGCAAAATTTTTCCCAAGAAGCTTTTTTGGCTACCTTAACCTGATATTTTAACATTGCTTGGCAACGCTTATAATTAATTAAGTTAGCTGGAGATGGTTGAGATATCAGAATTTTTTTTGCTAGCGTAACACGATCTGATCTTGTTTTAAGCCGCCTGCACCCCACCAGTCTCCCAAGGCCAAAAGAAAGATAACCAGCAAGTAATTTATTCAACCTTCAACCTTATCAGAGTAAATGGAAGCGACACTGTCAGTACTCCTATCATGAATTATAAAGGTACTAGAGAGAGGGAGAGAGAACGTCGGCAACAGTCCCCTCACGTAACCTACAACAAACAGAAAAAAACACCAATAAGACTACTGCTACAAAATAAGAATAATTAATATGACAATTTCCTTAATTATGACCTACACACGTTTAAGTTTAAAGCATCATACACACCTATGAAGGGCGTTCCGACGTGGCACTGGAGGACAAGATACAAGGGAATGCTACCGTGGGTTTGAACTTTGATTCTACTACTCGTTTAATCTACTTTGTCATACTTAAGAATGCAGCGCACTACCGCTGGTCTATTGGCATTTAAGGCATCAGCACATTTGGTTGTCCACCATGGTTTGGCATACCGAGGGGAAATGTTTTCTTTAGATAGCTGAAAATTTTTTTGACTAGCAGATTTGATGTGATTTTGAAAACAGTTGTAACTTACTTTCAGGTCAGGAGACTCAGCTGTTCCAGGATGAAGCAAATCCCTTCTCCATACGTCCCAGGACCCAGTACTGAACCTCCATGTTGGCCGCGCCTGATACTTGGGAGAGGTGGGAGCTACTCCAATACTGGTAACCACAGGGTAGTGGTCACTGCCCATGTCTAGCTCAGTATGTGCAGAGGCAACAGGCTGCAAAATAGCAGATATTAGTATAAGGTCTGTATATGAAAAGGTATTTTGATAAACATTAAAGTAAGTTGGGAGATCAGGAGGTGTAAGTACTGTGAGTGATGGATCTTGAAGCAAAACATCCAGCGGTTCCTGCCAGTGGGATTAGGTGTCTTATTTGGTTCCCAAAGAGAGCTGTGAGCATTAAAATCTCCCCCAATACAACGGTTACGTTGAAGTTGATTAAAGAAATGCTTGAGTTTCTGAGATGAGACTGCTTGATTGGGGTTGTGTACATTAAGAATGGAGAGAAGCGAATTATTCTTCAAAATTACGTTTATTCCTAGAACTTCAAGTTTGCCTAAAAGAAATGGCTGTAGAGCTAGTTCAAGATATGAAACATCATTTGTTATTAATATAGAAATACCTCCTCCAGCATGTGCAGCTCCTCTATGCATGTATATGGATGAATAGCCAATAAATCTAAACTGAGTTTGTTCGGAGAGCCAGGCTTCGTTTAAACATACAATTTGTGGCTTTGTGGAATACAAGTGAATTTTAAAAGGGGAGATCTTGTTGCTGAGGCATCTGCAGTTCCACTGAGGATTTGAATTTCATTTCCTAGAGGCATTTAGCGATTTATTACTAGAATTATTCTAACCAGTGTTTTGAGGTTGCTTTCCTTTGTAGTGAAGTGGTTTACCTCCAATGATGGGGGAGGGCTGCACCTCACTTGCTGCCCTAGTCTTCTTTGTCAGGTTTTCACGGCTGGCAGAAGGAGCAGGAGCCGACCGCTTTCCACTCACAGTGGAACTTGGTTGAACTAGAGCTTGGGAATCAGAATTATTACATAGGTCCAGCTTCTTAGAGAGAGGGAAGTCTTTAGTTGCAAGAGAAGCTGAGAGCAGCTTTGTATGCAATGATAGTTTCAAATGAAATGCCTCTTCAGTGAGCTTGGTTATAGCCTCTAGTAGGTTAGTATCTATATTAGACTGATTAAATATAGAAAGGAGTTCTACAACTTGGGCTACCGAGACATTTTGAAGAGTCTGCAATGCTTGCACCTGAGACGTTTGTGTCCCAATGGTTTTCTTAGGCAGTACACGAATTCTCTCTCCAACAAAAGTCTCTCGAGTTAAGGTAGTTGTATGGGAGGCGGAAGGCTCAGACAAACGAGAGTCAGAAGGCTCATACTGAACATGCAAGTTGGAATGTTGGTGTACTGAATTTTTGATTTGCAAATGAGTCTCTTTGTAGGATACTTTATTTATCTGGCGGGTTTTTTCCACTATTTTTACCTGCCTAACTTTAAGACAACCTCCATAATTGGCAGTGTGGTTGCCTCCACAGTTACAGCAGGTACCCAGTCCGAATTTTTTCGTCGGCGAAACGGTAATTATGATCGGTTTTTATCGTTTATCGAAGTATTCCGACGGTATTTATATTACCGCTGATCAACGGTAATTTTAGACGCTAAAAATGCCCGTCGACGATGATGACCGTTATTTACCGTCGATTTCTGACTGTCATTCCTGCCGTAGAAATACAACGGTAAAACTACAGTTATTTTTCAGACTATACTTCATAATTTGATATTAACGGCAATGAAAGATGGCCCATGTCTAAGTTTAATCAAGGACAAGTCAGATAAAATTATGTTATGTTTTACTCGTGGTCAAATGACATTACATAATAAGTTTACGTAACCTTCACATGATGTAATTTGAGCTTTAGTTATTTTATGGTGAAAGTGAAAACTTTAATTCAAAGCTGTGACATTTCAATTGGATTTTCCCGAATAATTTTTCAATATTTATACATTTTAATTTTATTCATTTCAATATGAAGTTTAAATTCTTTAACTGATGCTTCAAATGTTTTAAATTTATTTTCAAACGTTTTAATTTTAACTCTTTGTACTTTATATTAAAAGTGAAACTGTGAAGTTAAAAAATGCAGGGTTATAATGGTAGATATATAAAACATGAACATTCCTACTAAATATCTCATTCATGCACTATTATATTTTGATTCCAGTAAACTAAACATGTACAGTAAACTAAACATAACACCAGTACACTAAATATGGTAAACATGTATTTCAGGCTCGACTCATTTTATAACTCTGGCTGTGAAATATGTCTCGTTTTAAAAGAGTTAGAATACGAGAGTGCAATTGTTAATCACATTCGTATTTGGAACAATCCTAAACCTTAATGACCTATTTTCCAATAAAACAATTTTACGTGAAGTGATTGAAAACTAACAAATCAAAAAAATTCAAAGCGTACCTTCATAAATTCACAGCTTTTAATCATGAAATATTTTTAAATTAGTTGATCAACACAGAAAAATTATTGGAACCTTCGTGATTTTCAACTTGCAATTGAGTAACGTAATGTCACAGATCATATGCTAGTGTAAGTGTTCTGTGTTAATGTCAAGGTATCACATTGCTCGCTGTTGTTCATTGCGGTGGTCCAAATTTGAGCGTTGGTACTGTTTACTATTTAGATTGCATCAAAGTATTATGGTTTAAACATTGAAATTGTTTCATAGCTAATAATATGTAGACCATGATCTAATTTCCTTAATGATGGTATTTTAAGCTATTTTGATGTGTTTTACTGGTAACGTGAGATTTCGAAATTATTCCCTGTGCATTTACAAGAAAAAATGGTTAATGTGTAGCGTTTGCTAATAATCGAATTTTGAATTTTGGGTGCCGAAACATAGTTAATTAGATCAAAAGAAATGAGTTATTTTTTAATGCACTTTCCGTCGCAAAGAGTATTTAACGGGTTATAGCGGTAGGTTTAGTTATGTCTATGATGACGAATGCGCTCGATTAAACAGCTACTCATTTATTTTTGAATTTTTGTTGCTTGAATCACGGTAATAACACCAAAATAAACTACTTTTCTTCTATACAATTTTTGCGACAAATGAGAATTTTACGAGTTAAAGAGGTAGGTTTTATTTTTTGCGCGATTGAGCTGTTTAAGTACGTTTAAGCACTATGTAATTTATTACTTGCCAGCCCCACGGAGCCTGAACCCACTTCTAGAATCTTTTAGTTAAAAACACAATAGAAATTATCACCAAAAAAAACGAGTTATAGCAGTATCAGCCAGTGTGTTAACTTTCGTCTTAGATGGCGGGAACGGGTTCGATCATTCAAGCGCGTTGGAAGGAAGCGTCCACTGCAGTGTTGCCATACGACGCACTCGATGAATTACTCTCCGCTTCGAACATTAGAGTTGCGTTAACTAATTTACCGTTTTAACTCGTAAAATACTCATTTGCGAGGGAAAGTGCATAGAAAAAACTTGTTTATTTTGATCTAATTAACAATGTTTCGACACCAAAAATTCGAAATTCAAATACTAGCAAACGCAACACATTTACCGAAAAAATTGCTTATTATATGTGCGTTTTTGTACACACATCAAAGTTAACATTCAAGTTACTCTACTCATTGGATCATACAATTTTCATAATGTTGGCATAATAATTATTTGGATAAGTGTGTGTGTAAATTAAATTTTCAAAGTGACTTTCCTTCTGGTGGAATGTATAACCTTGTGTAATCACCACAGGAAATTTCTTTCTAGTAATAGATTTGTTTGTGTAAATTATTTCTACATGCATTTTAGTATTATATTTTTAGACATAAAAAGTTATTACAGATGAGGCATCAAAGAGAGCAGTTTCCAACTGCGTAAAATAGTCAAAAATGATGAAGTTGGTAAGATCTTGTTTTAACACGTGTTGACATTACAAATTCTATTCTGCGTCACCTCAGCTGTGTTTTTAGAGATGAGGTGTGGTATATTTCTGAATCAAACTTTTAATGGACACTAACAATGTCTTTGGGGAAAAATTACATTTAAAATTATCTCTCACCCACTCCAACTTATTTGTTCTGATAGTTACTTTCTGATATGCCTTTGCTAACATGCCACTACCCATCTACAATGTCTTTGCAGAAGCTCAAATTATGT
>JACJUY010001681.1:46854-69730 GCA_014220935.1 Platorchestia sp. MABIK | reverse complement strand
AAATTAAAAAAGAACAGTAGCAATGGAGCAGCAGTAGAAATGCAACTGAAGTAAAAATGGAAACGCTGGAGCATGAAGGGCAGCGCATAAAGTAGTGACTACGACTAAAGTCACCTTCTCCCCCGATGTCAAAGAGAAGTTGAGGTTCCTCAATACGGGCGGCTTGGCGTCATCGTAATGCAGACTCACGTCTTTGAACTGAATATTGCCGGAGCACGGCCACTTCGGTGGAAGTTTTTTGTCTGTTGTAAAATGACTTTTCTAAATAACTAAAATTTAACAGTTGTAAAATAACTTTCACTCGGTCACTGGGCAATAAATCACAAGTTCAATCATGTCCAGCAGTTGTTTAAAGTATAATCCAGTATGGAAAAATTTTTTGCCAAAAAATATAAAAATACAGTCCCACTGAGGTTTTTGCAATTTCCTAAACTGATTGACTTCAACAAAAATGTCTTTTTTTTCACTGGATATGTTAATTGTAGTAAACTTTTTTATCACAGTTTTGAAGAAACACTCAAACTGAAACCTTGAGCTTCAATTTTATAGAACTGTAGTGCTGTGTTTACCATCACACACAAGTGAAAAAATGTGTCATGAAAATCGTCCTTTTTATTATTTATTCTTCACACATTTGTTCAAAAGCTCTGCATTAGTGAAACCTGTTTTTCTCTAGGAGGATCTCAATAGGTATCATTTTTCAGAAAGTTGCAGCTGCAGTAGAGGTGTTAGGTTTTAAGGTGTAAGGAAATTGAGCTGCTCAAAATACCTATCAAATAGTTATTTATCTAAGAATACCAATTTCTTGTACAAGAAATGAAAGAAAGACACATCATGAAACATAGAACTAATGTCCCAACTTTTGCTTAGCGTCAAAATCATTGTATGTAGGTAGACATGGATAATTCAATCTCGCAAGGTAATACTATTGAGACTAGTTTCAAGTCAGGTCACTTTTTCTTTTGAAATAGTCAGCTGAAATTGAATTTTACTGCAATTCCTACCACTACTGCTACTATTACTGCTGCTCTGAGCTCCTGATACTCTACGTCATTTTGTACGTTCGCAGCATTCCGATTGTGACACTCTGTATTTTACACACCGCCGAACACTTCTCAAATCTGAGCATCACCATGTTAACTTCTGCAATTGCATTTTTGAGTGACTGGAATGCTCAAAATCTTGGATAATATGCTAGAGTTCATTTGAAGTAATCACTGTTTCAGTTTTACGCAATTAAAATAGTTGGAAAGCATTTGGCCTGCTTGTCTGTCTCTCAATTTAACAAAGCTCACATGGCATCACAATACGTATTATTAAATATCTACCAACTAAATCTGTCTTCATTGAGATAGACATGAAATCCAATCATGAATTATGTTCCATTATTTGCATCAATTTCAAAGGACACAGTGTCTTTCAATGTCCCAATGTCCCACGTACTACGTACCATCATCGGTAGTAAGAGGCGCCTCGGGCTCCAACTTGCTGAACTCTATCACTCGCTCTACGGAGGTCATGAGGTTTTCCACTTCGGCAGACTGCTTTACTCCCCACTGGAATATTCCCGATATGCCTATCGCCGAAGAGATGGCCAAGCCAACGTCGCCACCCAGGGAACCTGTAAAAGGAGTTCTCTGATGTTGAGCACAGTTTCGTTCTGACTTTCAAAGTAAATGAATTTCAGAAATAACATTTAAATTCGAAAAGTGCACAATGCTTCGAAGTAATAAAATATTAGCTAATTGCGGATGTGAGCTAAATTAATCTATGCAGTAATAGATTCACTACATGCGATTCAAAAGAATAATATGCAAATATTTTTTCATTTAGTCCCCAATTTAATTCTACACGGCAAATGTTCAGTGTGGACGGCTTCTAACACTGAATTATAAAATTAAATGAAATGGGACAACGATCACGAACAAAACTGTCGATGCAGACAAATATAGGTCTCATAAGTAAATATAAGAATAACAAGATTAAGATAGATTTCAGTTAATCAAGTGACAAAATTTGTGAATGGTATGTTCACGTGCGAAATAATGCACGTACTCAGGACTTAAACTATGACAAGAATTCTTGTTGAAATTTTTACGAGGAGGAAATGTATACAAGACAACTGTCCGGCTCAACAGGCAACCGTACCCAAATAACACCTGAAAGATAATGCTCATCTAACTCTTCTAGTATATACCGACAACTCCAACTCGATTGACTCTAAGAGTTCAATATGTTGAGTATGTAAGTTTGAGAGGCTGCATAACGTCTGCAACGGTATCGAGTACAACATTCAGAAGGCAGTAAAGACCAGCGTTTGCAAAGAAGCTGTAGGTCACTATGGCGCTGTAGAGAGACGACATGAAGTCCAAATAGATGCCGAACCAGCGCGCGGTACACATGAACAGGAACCAAGCTGACGAGTGCACGTCCTGTGGACAAGCACACTTTTTAATGTAATAGAATTGTGTTTTGACGTGTTCCAAGTGTCGGATACGTCAACACCTTATTTCATCGCGCATTTCAACAAATATCATCCCGACACACATGCACATGAATGCCATTATAACGTTGTACACACCAGCAAGCGCGTGTGATTGTACCAAGGCAAGGACGCGAGTGAATTTTAACCTCTGTGAGTGCGTTACCCCCACGAACCTGGAGATAATCGAAGTCTCGCACAAAGGACTCCTGGGTGCGAAATGCTCTAATTGTCGTCAGCCCGTGCAAGGACGTGCTTAAGTGAGACAACACTGGGCTTCGGGCTGCAAAATAATTCAAAAATCCATGGCAATCATTAGGAAATGTTTTAATTTTACTGACATTTTTTTTCCATAAATACTGCTCCTTAGGTAGCTATCAGCATCCGCAACAAAGCGGCATGTGTGAAGAATATTAAAAGTAATATCAAAAATTGATTGAATAGAAAGTCCAGCTATACCACGGTCAATGGAGTGACGCATTCCGTCTACGGTATCCTTTATTTCTCGAGCGCTGTAGGGAGCAAGCAACAAATGTTAGATGCAGTTTCTCTCTTTATAGAGAAAAATGAACAATAATAAAGTAAAAATTATCCCACCTTAGTTCGCAACTGAATACGTGAACTTATCTGAAGATCACATGAAATAACTACATAACTTTCCACACTTTCAACAGCTTATTTCTTATGCAATCGAAAAGAGCCATTCGTTTTAGTGGCTAATATTCAACTGGTTCAATTTTAATGTGGCTCATCCAAAACTAAGAACAAGAGAAAACACGAACGGCGAATGAAAACTTTTCATTGAAACTTAGCTTCACACCGAGGTCATCCCCCAATAAGCTCAGGGAAATGACTACAACATGTGCCTCGATAATCAACTTCCGTCTCAATTCTTCAACACGGAACTATTTTTGAACCTGAATTTTTTATTTATTAATTATTTATTTTCTTAACATGTCGTTAAGGTACAACTAAAAGTGGAATGTATTGCCGATATTTTTATTCACATACACTTGAACTTTGAGTGATTTCTCAATGAAAATTGGTTTAAAAAAATTGAAACCAATTTTTACTCTGATCAGAAACAATAACCAATAAGTTAAAAGCACCTTGAAAATTACTGTGATAGGAAATACATGGAAAGTGCATACCAAGCCTAATCTCATAAATAAGAAAAAATCTCATAAAAAACACATTTTTCTAAGCATTAAGCTCTCAAAGAGAAGTGTGCATTAAATTTTAGTTACAGTGATGTTTATGTTATATTAAAAATGGGCAAAAAAGTGAGACGATGCATGGAAGCAATATGCAAAGGGGGATACCGTCCTAAATATCGCAATACAGACTAATGTCAAACTACAAAAATTAACGAGATAACAACAAAATATTGCTTTTAACTAGAGACCCTAGCAAAACAAGAACTTACTGATGCCCTCCAGCCTTTTGATGTCTCTAGCTGAGCTGAGGTAGAACTTGCGCAGGTAATTGAAGAAGCCTGCCAGCACTACGGTCGGGACGAGCAAGTACGGGTTCACCCCTATGATGACCACGATGATGCCCAGGACATTCAGCGTGATCTGCCACCGTAGCGCAATATACAGTCATTGAGAGTTTTACAAATAAACAAAGACTTGACGGTTGATTCGATCTCAACTTTACTCGAATTTAATTTACTTTATTCGCTAGCTGTAACGACTTTTAAAATTATCCAGAACGTTGACAGAAACCTTTTACCTGATGCTTCAGGAAGAGGTGATGGAAGCTTTCACTACCCTGTATTGGATTTACATTGTTATGGTAATTAGTGATGTCAAATTAGAGACTGCTCGTTCCCACCCTTCAATCTCTTAACTTTTTACGCCTAAAAGAGATATATACATATATACGTATACACATATAGAAATATTTGTATACAGATGTATGTGAATATATATACACACATACTAAACATATATTCATACACAAAAACACAAACACACAAATACACACGTGAACAAAATTGACGTCATTGCTGTGTTGCCGACTCGAGGTTCAAACCTGGAGATGTAGGAGGCATTGTCACAGATCGGTCAACTTTTGACATTGTTTAGTCACAAATAGAATTGGGGAACTAATTAGATACGAATATATAACGTGAGGAAGTGCTTTAAAAAGATACAGGCTTTTTCTGAAGAAGGGACGAATCAAGTTTACCTTCAAGGGTAGGCAACTAATATATCTATGGGAATCAGTGCTACAAGAGAGAAGATGTGAGGTCTTAAGCTTAAGATTATGGAGGCCTTCCTTACGTTAAGAATGCCAGATGTCCACGTTTTATCACACAAGTTTTTAAGTCTAAAGATGCAAGATGTCAACGTTTTGTCACGGACTATATTTTTCCAGTTGACTGGTCTTATTTTTTTTAGGAACAATTACTTTCTTCTTTTCTCATAAGCATACCTCCTAACTTACTCTTTCTATGCGTCGGGTACCTCGTGTGGGATCACACTACGAGCATAGATTTCGTGTTCCCTTGCTCCACATAAAATGGCGTTTTCATCCTTCCCCTCTTTGGAACACCTTTGTTGCGGTTAGGGAGGCCTACACTAAAATCTAATCTAAATAACGAATGAAGTTTATCATTAAGTCGAGAGTTTCCTGCTGATTGTCAGATCTTCTGTATGAATTGTTTGGCTATTAAAAGTGATATTTCTTCTATAGATGTGAATCTTTTGAACGTAGTATTCATTGCTAATACACGGACAATGCTTTTCAAGTTGGGTTATATCTAATTAAATTTAAGGTAAACAAATTACGAAAATATACGGTGTTACACACGTATATTGTGCAATTACGTAACACAAACGCATTGTGAAAGAAAATCCTCAAAATAGTCGCGCATATACAGATACAGGGTGAAATATCAAAAAAATTTTGCCAGATAGTTGAGAAAAGGACGTACAAAAAATACGCAGTTTTATGGCAGCAATTAGTATGATACAGTAAGGAAAGTTTAAAGCCTGCCAAAGTTTGGCGTTTTCTACGTAGAAACACAAGAGTCCAACAAAAATAACACTAAATTACGATTAGAAAGAAGTAGTTCATCCATAGGTAACCCATCAAATGTCAGCAACAAAATAATACCGATCTGAAAAGAAAGAAAAGTCATAAGCAGATAGATACCTGAACACTCCCACACTACAAGATAACAATACACTCTACAAGATAACAATCGTTTCTGGAGCATTCCGTTGATTCTTACTTCAAGGAATTCCCAAAAACAAGTGGGCAACTGCTCGTCAATTTGGCCGAGGTCCTTGCTAAATCTGTTCAACACTTGTCCTGAAAAAGAGTTAATCAAAGAATCGTGAGCACCTAAAACACACTCACTTTGTCTTGGACACTACAAAGTGAAATCAGAAGAGTGCTACTAAAATGCTACATTAGGTTACATATCATAAATTAAATACATAAATATTTTTCACGTTTAATTTTACTTCTCTGTACATAGTACCGATTGAAAAACTAGGTACACACAGTAGTAACTGTAAAAAACTCTGTTCCTGATGTTAACTAAATTGTTCAGAATTAGGTAACGAAGAACATTATACCAAAAGACGAACGCATTTCCACAGTAAAACTAAAAGAACAATAGATTTTCACTGAGCGCAGTTTTAACGCAGGTGGTTATCAACGTTTAGTACAGAAAACAATATTTGTGTGCCACCTCTACGCGTTTCAATAGTTACATTCATTTTCAAACTTGAGAAACTCTCCGGTAATTAAAGGAAAATTAACAGTGTGGATTTGAGTTAGAGAGAAAAACTGAAATGACTCGTAGCATGATGGACGGCCTTCGAAGTTCCTCTTTTAAAAAATCCTCATTGGAGCCGAAATCCAATCATCTATTACTAAAGCGAAAATTTATTAAATTCGCTCACTGTAAACAAAATGGATACGGTTTACATTTGTGTGTAACAATCGGCCAAGCATGTTTCAAAAGCTGAAATTACGGAAGCAAAATGAGATAATTGCATTTATGAATGTGTTGTAGGGCATAAAAAGTAAACAAAACCTTTATTGCAGAACAAATTATTAAATGAAAATTTTGGTCAGTGATCACTTGAAAATTTTGAAGGATATTTATCAGGAATACTCTCAATGTATATGAATCACTCGTTTACTGTGATTGTTACATCTTTGCTTATTACACAATACACCTGACAATTAGCTCTTTTTACAGCTCACTATTTCAATCACATTGTTGATTTTTGTTCAGTTTCCTTAAATATCCAGTGAATTTACAAAGGATTACGGGCGCTCACAATATACTCATCTCGCATTTTTCGTATTAACTTCGTTTGAATTAAGCCATCTCAGAGCATACTAAAAACTACTTTCTAGTCTCATAGTTTCATCATCCGGTAACGGTCAACTTTATTTAAATCCCTTTATTTTTTCTACTAAAACCGCTATAAATATAAAATTATCTAGAAGCCATTGAATGTTACCAGCTCAAAGTTTTATTACTGATGATCACAGTGTCTGATTTGTATCGAAACCAAACGTCAACGTTTTACTGAGTAATTACGACTGCCGCTACTTTAGACACATGTGCTTCGCTGGTAAAACCATTTTCACCATGTTATGCTAAGTTTTCAAAGGTAAATGTTTTCTGTGGTGAAAATAAAAGAAGTAGTACTGAAATTAGTAAAAAAGCAGTCTCACCGATGGGGTGGGTTTCAAAGTACTGGATGGGCACCCTTATGAGAGAGGTAAACATGTTGTCGTGAAGGCGGCGGCTGGAGCGCATGCACATCACGAAGAAGAGCACCGTTCGGGTCAGGGAAAGCAAGAATAGACCGGCCACCAATGCTGCACAGAACCGTCAAATCATATACAGATTTTCAGTAACATATAATGAACACAATAAGCAATGAACAATCAAGTAACATCAAAATAGCACAGAGACGATACACTGGGACAAATTTTGATACATATTAGTGTATCCCCTTTGACCACATATTCACGTGGTTGAGAGAATTAAATCACATATTCAAGTTCGAAATGCCCAAAAAACTTATATTGAACAAATAAACTGCCCGTGGATTTTGTTAATAGGATATTTTGTTTTCTCAGAAACCTCAAGATCGTTGCCATTTTTTAAGTTCTTGGATGTTGCCTGTTTATTAGCGTTATCACTAGTAAGTCTGAGAAAGGGAAATTTTTGTGTGAAATAGGGTTGACTTACGATAAATAGTTCATAGTTGGCATGCTTGAGCGTATCATCTCAACCCACACCGGGAAAAATAATGTCCCAACTTTTGCGTGTCAAGTTGTCAGAAACGGGCACACAAAAGTGTGTCAACAATAAACATTATCATTCTGTATTATGACACACTTTTGTGTGTCATGGGCTTATACGATGCACTTAAGTGGGTCAACTATGACATATTTAATGGAAGTAAATTTCATTTCACATAAATATGTCACTTTCTTTGACTGGCCCCTGATTACACTAATATACAGACAACGTCTAAGAATTAGAAGAATAATTAACGAAGGGATTACAATTTTTGGGTAGAATTGTACTTCAATCCCAAAATCTAAACACAGTTCAGTTTTCTGGAAAAGTTTTTGAGTCACTTGAAGTGTGAACATGTGATTTAACTCTTTCAACCACAACCGTTGAGGATCACTGGAAAGAAATCGATTCGCGAAGACGGCTATCGTAAATATTGATCATGATGACACACACAGGTGTGTCAATATTTCTCTCAGTGCATGACACATGAAAGTGTGTCACAATGCATTGACTGCTGATATTCATGACTCACAGAGTATTCCGAGTCACCTCATAATGACCTAGATATGACTAATAGCAAAAACCATATTCAAATTTGGTAGTAGAGGATGTTAAACTAACTGAACGACAACGTTCTCCTCTACGGGGTCTACACCAGCATCAAATCCTAAGCCACGATTTTAAGACTTTGAAACGAAGAACTACCACGCGCAGAAGATGCCAGATGTCAACGTCAAGAAAAAATTTGTTTTTAGTAATCTTCTTCGGTCTTTATTTCAGTGTATTTCTTAAGAAAATTACGTAAGAAATTATTTAAAACTCAATTAAATAGCAATCAACGTTCATTCTAAGGATAGAACTTCAATGCATAATCGCCTAACGACGTTGCTTGCTCGAGAGGTTCGATCATAACTGATTTAAAACAGTTTCATTACGGTTTCGATAGTGTGGATTGAAGAGCGCAAGCACACTTCACACAACCGTGATTGGCGAAGGTCATTGTTTTTCGCTGCGCCTGCCTTTCAGCATGACGAGGAAATATCTCGATAAAACGCCTTTGTTGCTTTTAAACATCAAAACCAAACTAAAGTGTTAACTATGAAGATCTTATTACAATTGCCAACCAGTAACCTACAAGCAAAACTAATTTTCAATTTTTACTTGTATTCATATGAGCCCTAATCACCCCTCTAATTCACGCGTAGGATTATCTTTAATGTGGTAAGTTCATCTCTGATGGGGTAGGCATTTTTCTGATACGCTAAGTAATTCCGGAATCCTTTTTTAGGCAGTTAATCATCGATGTGATTCAGGTTGACTTACTTCTCTGCTAAGGATGAAGTGTCAAGTTATTGCTGATGTTATTGAGACTAATATTAGAATACTACCTCACGCTACCTTAAACGATATTTTAAAACCACGAAATCTTGAACCACAAGATCTATACAATATGTAAATGATTTATGGAATATTGGATTGACAATAGAAAGGTATCAATGTCATAAATAAAAATATAAAGAAACAAGACGTGAACAAAGCGTACCGTGTTGCACACATTATTGAAATAATATCTCGAGGAAATCTCACGTTGACCTCGCATCACTGGAAAGAAATCAATTCTTGAAGACGGCTATCGTAAATATTGATCATGATGACGTAAATGAAGCCATAACATAGGATCATAGAATTTCACAATCTGAGATGGGAACTTTTACAACTAATGACATTGCGGCAGAATAAAAATAAATATATATTCACCTGAATAGGACTTTTACAATGAGTGTAGCTTTGTGACAATTTGACGTACAAAATGAATCGGTTTTATGAGAGAACATTTATCAGCGTACAGAAAGGGAAGTATTTGTAGCTAACTATTCTATGGTTTTGGGTTTTTGGACTGTATTCCTATTTTGCCGGCAAACCACTGCATAATAATTTTAGATCCCTAGCGACATCCAAAATTGATCGATACCTCTTATGAGAATGGATTTATAATATAGCAAAATTATTTCAATAAGTTTCAGCCATAAGTCTTGTCATATCATTACATGTCCTCTCATAAGAGATGACAAGCATTCAAAAACGATGAGAGTTCATTTAATAAACTCATTTCAAAATGAGGCTATGTCATTTCTTCTGCTATTTCTTCACCATGTCGCCCATTGCCATGTTCATTTACTGTGATCAGTAGGAATGCCCATAAAAATTCATGCCTATAGTGTGATATCGTTAAGTGAACAGTGCAGTGTAGTGACTCGGCTGCATTTTTCTCACACGCGTTTCTTGCATATTAAACTTTTTTGTCCGAAATAATCACTTTTTGCATCGTGGATCATGTCCTTAATCAACCGCAATTGAAGATTTGATAATTTTTTCACACGCTTCGGTCATTTTCATTCCAAAACGTACGGATCCTGTCATGGAAGTATTCGTTTGAATTGCATTTCCCTTTGTCATATAACTCATTCTAAATTTAGAACTAGCATCAAATTGTTGAGTTTTACACTGTTGTATTCATTCGCGGATTCAAGTAGGCTGCATGATCAACTTTTTCAAATATACGAGTAAATTGCAACTCAAGCTTTTCAATACATTCCAACTGACACGAGTAGACGATGATATAGCTGGTGGTATCCAGGTAGCGTTGCGGCGAAGTGGGGTCTGGTGGGAACTCAGTTGAGTTGTACGTCGTGTTGGCGTCGATCTCATCGTTTGTGCCTCGCAGCTCTTCACTATTAGTCCTGCAAAAACGAACTTTTCAATAAACAACTGGTTGAAATAAGAAGTAGTGCATGCTTACATATACGCAGCAGAGAGTGTATAAAGTTCAAATAATTCAGATTATCAGTTGATTTGAAGAGGAAAGAAAAAAGGCACTGTTTTCTCTGGAATCAAGAGAAAGGGGAATCTATGCACATGGTGTGCATCCATTCCCTGCGCTTCGAAATAGCATGATTGGGAAAAGTTCATATGGTAAATTGAATGTTGAAGATGGAAGCAACAGCTGCTGAAAAAAACAGTGAACCGAAAAAAAGGATGGCTCGTAACAAATTAAAAATCTTATTCTCTTGCAACACAAGGTAGGACTACCTATCTATTAGCTCAGGACCTTGCATGTTTCCGTGGAAGAGCTAATTTCGATAAACACATTGTTATAGGTCCAGCCACTAAGCGTAGTAATCACTGGTTACTCAGTGGAAATTAGGAGGAGGCGGTGGGGTGCAGGCTTTATTGGCACGTAAGAATAAAATTGAAAAAATGAATAAAAAAGTAAAATAAATGAGTCTGGAAAACCAAAATGAAATGGAAAGTTACACACGATCAATATAAAGTTTTCAAGGAAATGCAGATTAATTTATTCCATTTACGCACAGAAACCTTAGTTATAGACAATAGAACTCTGTATTGAGTTACGCTTGGGTAACACTGTTTTGTAGCAACAATAATAGGAGCTAGGCAGAGAGAAAGACATTTCACTTTCACCAAAGCTACCGTGAATCCATAGAGCTCGACAAATATTCATTATCGAAAAATAGGCTGCAATTTAGAAACACTAAAACTTACACAAAAGGATAATCTGAAACATTCTTTGCGTGTTCGGACTTTCAGGTCTTTAATAACTACTAGACTAACGAACACTAAGGTTTACTAATATGAAACATGAATAACAATTACCCTTACAAAAACGCTTTCCTCAATTCCCATACAAATTTTTACAAGGTCACAGCGGTCCCGAGGGACAGCCCGAGAAGCCCCCGCACACCTGCATGCCGATACAGCCCACAACAGACTAATAGGGTGCGGCGGCAGGCCAACGAACGTAAACGAAGAGTTGGCTACTCTGTTTGCATAAACAGATACCAGAAAAGCCACTAAAATTAACATTTCGTAGAAAATAACACAGACAATAATGCATATAAGGAATAATCCGAAATAAGTTGAATTATTAGGTTATAGGAACGAAGGCATAATTGAAGTTCTTATCACCATATGCATCGCAGGCACCTACAAGAGACAGGCTGGAAAATTCGGCACTATTACAACATTAGCTGTTTCCCGCTGATAGATTTGCTGTTGTAAGACTGTTTATTTCTTTGCATAGTTGCATTAGTGCCCACGAAGTCCTGCAATTCCTACTACATGGCTGCTCATATTTTTCCTTCTGTTTTTAAATTTGCGTGTCTAAGTCTGTAAATATCTTTACTTGGATTTCGAGGTTGTCATTTTACTTAAACACGTTCGGGTTATTAAAAATACATAAATTAATAAAGTCGCTGATTGCCAATATTATTCAAAGCTCGATGAGAGGTTTGTCCTCTTTGAAATAAAAGTACTGATTGATAATTTTATAAAACGAAATAAAGATAAACGGAAAAACTACTACAAATAGAGGAGACTATAATTGTCACTAGGCCACTTTAAGAGATAATGAGGGAGAGAAAGGGGAAAACAGAAGCAGAAAGGTGTCCAGGCAAGAACAGAAACTAAAACAGGGAGATCTATTAATTAACAGAGGTTAATTAGGGCCATTGGATAATACATCGTTTTTAAGGCCTTAAAAACGATATATTATCCAGTAGGCCTAATTAACCTCTATTATTAGATCTCCCTGCTTTGGTTTCTGTCCTTACCTGAACACCTCTCTATTTCTGATTTCATCTTTCTTTCCCTCATTATCTCTTAAAGTGGCCTAGTGACACACCGAGTGTGAAATCTAACTTTGGTGAGTGTGTTTTACCATTTGCTTGTATAGACTTTGGATTCTGACATTCATTTGATTATTACTACTCCTCCGTGTCGTAGCTCCTTGTAATGCCTAGGGTTTCTTTGTCGCAGTATCGCCTTCGACACTAACTAACTGATGCGGTGTGAATGCAGCCGTGCACCACAGGGGCTGCGATCAACGTCTTACCCATGTAGCGCTCCTGCCGAGGTTTTGATCTGACCCTGTTGCGACTTCTGGAGTTACTGAGGCTGCTGTGGGGGTGTGTTTAGGTCTGTTGCGTGTCTATCTTCGAATTGAATTCACATTATTATATTTTCTCAGGTGTTTGAGTATTCAAAAATAATTTTACCATTTCAGGGTGCTGATCTGTCTATTGTAGTGCTCGATCGTGTTGTAAAATATTGCTTTAACCCCTTTAAAATTTTAGATGTGAGCGACCAGTTAGAAATTAAAAAGGCTAATTTTCGTTTTAATTTGAAAGATAAATTGTGTGAAGGCATTTCAGGCGGCGGAGTTATTTATGAAAATGCATGCGCAGCTGCTGACAATGGCAGTAAAATACCTCAGAGCGTGAAATGCGAGGATGACGTGAGATTTTCAGTGGAGAGCAATACAAACAGACCTGTTACCGCTTTTGATGGGTACTTGCACAATCTCCAAATGACTGGTTCCCAAACTATTCACGAAATAAATAGCACGCTGTCTCTTACGGCTGCATTTATCAATTGAACTTTGAGACAAAATTGTCTCCCAAGCCCAGCGTCGATTTTTTCCACTATATCAAATTTTCAAATTTTTACAAAACAGCTTTTTGCTTTAAATTATTGTATCAGCGCTCATGATTTTACGCTGGTGGTAGTTGCGAGTAACCATCTTAATACGGGATCCCCTTTAGACACTTTTCTTATTGGAGACAATAGTCTCACAAAAATCAGCAGAGATGACATCGATAGCGCATGCAAGATTCAGACCATAACTTCGGAACGTCTCAATGATCTCTATGATGAAAGTGATTGCGCACCTCCTTTTAGGAACTATGTAATAAGTTTCAAAGGCTTGTGCCTCTCATCCCATAACCTTATTGAGTTAAAAAAACCTGGTCATGACAGAGCATGTTTTTTCTCATATTTATGTGGTGAGTGCCTGCAGTTGCCAGCAATTGTACATGGCATCGAGTCTGTGCAGAAAAATTGGTCTTAAACTGATTCCGCTGCGAACAAATACAACGACTGTTACTGTTGATGAAGCTTTCAACAATGTCCGCACTTGGCCTATTACGCGAGAAGAGACGTATCATTTTCTTCAACAAATTGCTCTTGATCACCGTTGAGACTAACTTCACATTTTATCTCCTGTGTCAGAAACTCCCATGACCTGAATAAAGAATTTGAATACTCTAATGATTATGCAAAACAGCAAAATGAGCTGAATGACTGTTCTAAGTTGAAAGCCTTTCCACGTGAAACCTCCAGCAGCATGAACCAATGTTTGCCTTCATGTCACAAGCCCTCTCCTCCCTCTGCCGCAAACAATTTCAGAGTGCCTACAAAAAATAGGTTTTCATTGCTCTCCGATGTTGAAACAGAGGATGAAAAGCCCCTCTCAGATCCGAGTATAAATCAACATCCAATCCCATACTCAGAAGCAATGAAATCAACAAGAAGAGAGAAATTGCTGCAAAATTGCAGTCGTCAATCGATGGGAAATCCACCATCCAACTGCATGCATAATCATCACCAGTAAAATAGAAATAGCACGAGCATTCCTCATTTCTCTCCAGATCCCCATACAAGAAATCACCACAGCTGGCCCTTTCAGAGCCAGAAAAACGTAAATTCCCTGCACCTCTCCGAACCTTTTAATGATGTAAAAAGTATGGAAAAAAACGTCTCCACCCCCATTTGTGAACGCATGAATTCCACAATGGATGAATTGAAACGATCATGGAAAATAGAGCAGTTTCCCACCAAAGCCGATGGACACTGCCTCCTTCATGCAGTGGCTCATCTACTTACGAAACAACCAGCATTAAAATGGAATTACACTTCCTTATAGACTGCAATCAAAACCGAGAGCAAAATAAACAAAAGCACATACGCTAAGTTTGTTGACAAGAACAGCGGAGACGTGCAAAACTATAATTACACTGACGGCGAGCATTTTGATCAAGCTGCTGTA
Organism: Platorchestia sp. MABIK; assembly: GCA_014220935.1. NCBI lineage: Eukaryota > Metazoa > Arthropoda > Malacostraca > Amphipoda > Talitridae > Platorchestia > Platorchestia sp. MABIK. The sequence continues at coordinate 55,060 of JACJUY010001681.1, read as the reverse complement.
GATCTTATACCACTAATCATCTCGAATGTGACAGGCAAAAAACTTCTCATCCTGGATGAACAGGATGATTGTGTTTTGAAAATATCAGTCGATCCCTCTTCAGAGATATCAAATAATAACCCTCCACTACTGCTCCATAGTAAAACGATCACTACAGTGCCCTTGTCACACAAGGCAAAAATCAGACTGGAGTTACCTCATCTTGACAGACTACCGCTGCCCAGCTAAATAGTAGACTTTCTTACATAGTAGATGCTGGGCCAAACACCCTGGGTAACGACGACAAGATAGAAAAACCCTCGGAACGATCCCGTCGAGATAGTAACTTTGCTACCTTTAAAAAGAGTGCTAATATAAGTAAAATCAAAATAAAGCATATAGATGCTCAAAGCCTGAATGATAAATTGGATGAAATCAGAGTAATGTTGGTAAATGAAAAATTGACATTTTGTGTGTTTCAGAAACATGGTTTGATTCACGAACCTAAAGTTCATTTTTTAACATTCCTTATTACGTGTTATATCGCTACGATGGCGCTAAAACCAGCCGAGGTAGTGGATCTTGTATTTTTGTGAAAGAAATGTACTCAACATCTTCACTTCTAGAGAATAAAGTTTGCGAAGGCATTGAAATGGTTTGATTAGAAGTGCAAATAAATAAACAGAAATCCATAATCATTGGCAGCCTTTACCGGCACCCATCGTCTCCCCTAAGTCTAACACTAGATGTCATTGAGAAAACCGTCAGAGAAATCCTTCAGGCAAAAAATCATTCTTTGCTTTCGGAGATTTTAACGTTGACTTAACGGGCAAAAACAATCAGCGAAGCAAACTGTTTTATAAACTAAGCCTATCACAAATGGTCAAAAAATCGACTCGCATCACTAAAGTCTCTAAAACTCTCCTTGATCTGGCAATCACAAATAATCCCACCGCAATACTTAGTACAGTAATATCACCTTCTTTTTTTGATCACCACTCTATAGAATGTGAAATTAATATTGCAAAGGAAAGACAAAAATATCGCTTAATGACTTATCGCTCGAAAAGGCACTATTCAGCGGAAGTATTTCAAGAAAAACTACTCAATAAGTCCACCAACTTCCAGAATATGATGCAATCTGACGATGTTGACATTCAAGTGTCCATCTTAAACGAAAACTTCACAGCAGCTCTCGACGAATGCGCACCTTACGTCACCAAAACAACCAAGCCAAAAACGCACTGTTTGGATTACTGGTGAAATTAAAAAGATGAGCAGAATAAAGAAAACTAACTTGCGAGAGTACAAAAACAATAGATCAAACAGTACCTTATACAGGAGATATGAAGAACATGAAAAAATTCTTCGAAAGAGTCACGGAAGCGAAACACACTCACTTCCACCAGAAACTATTAACGGCTAAAAATAACCCGAAACGAACTTGGGAAATCATTAGCGAGGTAGCCCCTTATAAAAATCTGACCGTAGAAGTAATTTTGAAAATCCCTTGGCAACTGCCACGGACTTCAACACATTCTTTTCAAAAGTATGGGCTCAAGTTTTCAGTGAGGTGTTTACCAATCCAGATGAAACGACAATTGAAAATCCATGCCCCACTGCATCCTCGTGGGGTGATGTCAGGTGGAGACCACGTTCTGTCGATTTACCGGAGCTAAGAAATATCTTATACTCAATATCTCTGAAAAAATATACAATGCCATCGATCAAAAGAATGTAACACTCTTGCTGCTACTCGATCTCTCTAAAGCGTTCGATAGCGTCGAACATGATAGACTTCTACGTAAAATACTGAACTTTGGAGTAGACACGCAATGGTTTGAAAGTTACTTGTCAAATCGATCTCATGCAGTCCGCATAGAAAACAAAGTGTCCATATTCATTCAAAACAATTTTGGTGTTCCCCAAGGATCCATTCTTGGTCCGCTACTGTTTTCTATTATCACTAATGATATTCCTCCAATGCCTTCGAACACACGGATCGCAATGTATGCAGATGATGTTCAAATCGCAATAACAAGTTCTGTATCGGAAATACCACAGACGCATATTAAAGCCGAAACTATACTGACTAGCCTGAAATCATGGTACGACCGAAACGGTCTCAAATTAAATGCTAATAAAACACAATGCATTATATATGGATCCAAAGATGCTATTAAAAAAACATCAGATCCTACTCTCGCAGTTGGAAATGATAAAATTAAGGCATCAGAAAAAGTTAAAAATCTCGGTATCTGGTTCGATAGAAACATGTCTTTCAAATCTCACGTTGAGAATACTTGCAACAAAATTTACGGAACTTTAATGTTTTTTCATCGTATAAAGAGTATGCTAGACGAAAAATCCAGATTATCAGCCATTCAATCCCAGGTGTTATCGCGCATTGACTACTGCAGCCTAGCATGGGGAGACTTACCTCAATACCTTCAAAGGGATTTACAAAAATGCGTAAACTTCGCAGCCAAGGTGGTTTGCAACGGTAATTTCAAAAGAAGTGATCACGTAACCCCTCTCCTTAATAAACTCGGTTGGATTCCTGTTCAAGAAAGGCTCCTCATGCAGAGGGCCCAATACGTGTTCTCCTCGCTATATCTTCCGCAAAGCAATGCTGTGATAGTGCGTTTAAATCCACCCACTGTCACTAACCAAAAGCCGAACAGAAGCAATAATGTCTTAGTCAACTATCGTTCCTCTCACATAGGGCAGAAGGCTCTGTCCATATCAGGCGCCTTACTGTGGAACAAACTGCCTCTGAGTATTAAAATCCCTCAATGACCGAGAGAATTTAAAGCCAAAATAACTCGTCATCTTGCGTCTCAAAAATAATTCTTAGTTCCAGAACATACTGAATAAGTATTGAATAAGTAATCTCATTTGCCTGGTATCTCCATTGCTGATTAATCTCCCTTGCTCATTGTTTTATAATTCAAGACATTTCACAACAGTTTTTAAGTGTGGGAACGAATTATGATATGATCGCCTATACGCTGGGATTTGCAAACATGCTGACTTGTATAGTGCTCGCAGTGGTACAGTGGGTAAGGGATCGGCCTTGCATGTTGGAGACGAGGGTTCGTATCCCCGCACTGGCGCGGCGATTTTCCCCGTTGGGTATAAGGGAGAGCTCAAGCACAATACCCCACTCAACCCAGGTGTCGGAAATGGGTACCGGCTTCACGGGGGAACCGTCATGGTGTCCTATATATAGTGTTAGTTATAAGACATTTGAAAAACCAATGCTTAAGATCATATGCATCAGGCTTGATTGGAAATAAAGCATCCTAAGATGCCGATGTTGGTTTTTATATGTGTGTACGAATATGGGTGTATGTGCGCATATGGGTGTGCATTTGTGCACACACACCTGTGTGCACAATACATAAACAATACATACCGCCCTTTTTTCACTCCCAACTTCTAACACTACCCAACACATCATTTCATTTATTATTGAAGAGCAATCCAAAGCTTAAATGTTTTGTACATGTTAAATGTCATGTCTTCAACCCACAAAATTCATAATCTTTATTGCTTTCATTAATTAACAAGCTCTATTTAATCTAAATAAACCAGCCGAAGGATGCATTTTATGTCTCTCCTCTCCGTTTTTGTGCAAGCATCAAACTAGACCGTCATGGTACCTATGTGTGTTTATCAATTGCAGACCTTCTGCACCATACTTCAAAGATAATGTGATTTTTTTCTCATATGAAGTTCTTATAGGGCATTCATGTCTTTTTTCTTATTCACGTCCAAAAATGCTCTTGTTAAGCTAGTGTAGTGCATATTCTCATACCATCTCTTACGCTCTAGACTATATAACAACAACCGCACCTAGGATTACTCTGTACTTGGGAACCGTTGCATAACAATCGTTTTCATGTTTCTGACTTAGGTAGACTGTTTTGTGCCACTACTTTTAGTACGAATATTTCACAAAGTTCATGCCGTGAAAAAAGTTATTTTCTCCGAGTCCCTCGATTGGAATGCTAGTTTATACTGACTAGTTTACGCTGATATTTGCGCACATGCTTACTTGTGCATTGGGTGTATGTGTCACTACGTAATACTTTATTTCAGTTCATTATTGTAAAGCATTTATAAAAAATTTATATAAATTTGTTGCGCGATCACCCATAGATGATAAATAAGACGCTTATCAACCAATGATCTTTTCGCTACAATATTTAGTTAAACATCGCTTCGATATTCCATTAGAAATTGTAAACAGCAACACATACTGAAAAAGTTGTGACGAACTTCCTTCGCTCATTATCCTATATTTTAGTACATCGCACAGCATTTTTGTAGAACACATATGTACTGTGATTGCCTAGATGCATAGATATGTATTTATGTATGTGCGTGTTCAGTGTATGTGCGTAGGTATGTACGTGCATGCATATGTGTATATATTTTCCTAGCATCGCTGTAAAGCATCCATGGAAAAAACTATGAATTTTTTGTGTGATCTTGCATTTATACTTAAATAAAATGCTTAACTAATGAGCGTTATGTTAAAAAAATTTTAATTAGAGATACAAAACTTGTAATTTTGTGGTCCTCATGCTTATATTTATATTTTTTCATGCTTCTTTGAAATAATCTTTTCAAACATCTGCCGAAACAAGCAATTCTTATATTACTTCCTGGCGTCAAGAATTCGTAAAATTCAACAAATCAAATTATCGAAAATCCATTCGCTTATTTCACTAGATAATACATTTAGCAATCTAGAAACCATAATGCCGGTTTTGTAACATCAAAATTGTACGAGATCCATTTTTCGTGAGATCCATTTTTCAGTTTTTTTTAAATTTTTTTTTAATGAAATTACGTTAAAACACACGAAATTGTCGTATCATTTTACACCTATGGTGAAAATTTCAGAGAAGTCCATCGAAAAATGACAGACTTTTTTGGTGTGACTGTCCCATTAAAAACAATCTATGACAAATTATTTACCACAAGCGGTACGTCTAGCCCAATGGTCACATTTGAGTATAACCACTTGTGGACCCGAATAAGTTCAGTGACCTCTAGGGCATCTCATCATGAACGCTATTCTGAGGTGTACAATTATGTTGAACCTAATTCACATAACCTAGTTCCACACAAACCTGATCAATGAATTAGTTCACTTGAGATTCCATGCTTTATTTTATTGTAGTAGTTTACATGGGCTAGATGTTCACAGTATACTCTAGAAACTACTTTTGAACAGACGTAAGATCTTTGTCATCAATCATGGCAAATTACCTTCTGAGGATGAGTCATACAGGAGAAATTATTTGCTTTAATTATCTCACGCGATTAATATTCTGGTAGAAAAAGGGATTTAAGATCCGTTTCTAAAGTTTTGTAAGAACTTCTTTCACGGATCTCCGTAGGAATTGAATTCAAAGTCTTAGTTCCAATAAAGAAGATACTGTGTTATGATCGAGCTTTTGAATAATGAAGAAGTATAAAGTTACTTCGATTTCGGGTTGAGTGGTCATGATGGCCAGTTTGTGTAGTTAATAACTGTTTGAGGTCTGTGTCGCCATCATTAGTCAATGTTTTAAACCTGAAACCATACGGAAAGGTTGTAGAGATTCTGAAGTTTAAGTACTTTTAACTATCGAACGAATCATTTGTGTGAGCATTATATTCTGAATTTCTTACCACTCTAATGGCTCTTTTTTGCAGCATAAAGAGTAAATTGGTTTTATTTTTATCAGTTCAATGCCATGTTTCTATTCCTTATTGTACATATGGTGAAATGGGTTTTCGGTAAAGTATTTTCAAAGCTACTTCAGGCAATATATTTTTCATTTTATTGAGGATTTCAGCGGATTTTGAAACATTAGTAGTGATGTGAGCAAAGTGCTCTCTTAGGGTCAGATGTTGATCTATTGTAATACTCTGGAACTTGCAGGAATTGGTTTCTTCGATCTCAAACTCGCCAATTTGGAAGAAGAGATATGTGGAAGAGATATGTTTTTCCTGAATGAGAATATGATGTATTTTGTTTTATCGATATTAATGCTTATTTTATTAGCATGAATCCATGTGGATGACTATTGCAGCTCGATATTTATACCCTCTGCAATTAGACTGGGATTTTGATTACGAAGGTGCGTAGAAAGCGTGGTCAGCGGCAAAAAGTATGGATATGAAAAATTACGTAGATTTAACGATAACATTGAAAAAGATGAGAGCCCCAAGGACAGACCCTCGTAGAACTCCATGGCTATTTGTCTCTATTTCCGACTATGTATCTTCGATGACAACGTATTGTTTCCGATTTTTTAGGTATGATGTGAACCAATCATGGGCAAGTCCTCTAATGACGTGACTTTCGAGTTATGTAAAATGTTATTGTCTAAATAATCGAATTTTTTCATCAGTCAAAAAACACAGGGAAATAAGCTTTCCTTCATTTATATTGGAATAAAGGTATTGTAAATGATTTAATACAGACTGCGCTGGTTTTTTTTTGGAACAAAAATCAAATTTTTTAACATAGAGAAATGATTTTTGTTCGAAATAAAACACCATTTTTAAATATAATTTTATCGAATTTTTGCTAGTAATTGGTAATACAGAGATAGGTCTACAATTATCAACGCAAGATTCATCACCATTTTTAAATTTAGGGGTCACTTTCGCAATTTTGAGAAAGTTTGGGAAAATACCCTGGAAAAGAGAGTGCTTAATAATGTTAGATATGAACGATGCTATTATATCAGTCATAGCTTTCAAATTTTAGATGATGACCTTTTTAACCCACTTAATTTATTTTTCAAGTTGTTGATGCACGCAAAAAAATTACATCGGAGTTAGCGTGAAAAAAGAGTTGCGTTCCCAGTCATGGTCCATGTACTCCAAGTGATCATTAAGCAATGTTGCAATATCTTTCTTCTCGTAATATTTTAATTTATCTTGTACAATGGACTCAGTTGTTTTCGCAGTATTATTATTCGGGTCATAACAAGAACTAAGCAGGCACTAGGTTTTAAAAAAATCAGTTTTAAATTGAATGAATGTCCGCGTAAAGTTGTTTTTCTAGCTGTTCTTATCTGATTTCCTTATCATTTTCTTAGATATTCGCCTTATGTAGTGTAGAGCTATTGGTACGCTTGACGTTTATATATATTAATCGCGATTTCCTCACTAATCCAGTGCTTTTGTCTATTTTTCGGTGTGATTGTACGAGTAATGATCGGACGACATTGATTATATGCATTCGTCATAATTTCTATCAAGTTTAGTATTGCTTCATCAATATTCCATGCATTATTGTTTTGTTGAGAGTTGTACAACGTTGGCATTAGTTTTTCTATAACAGTGTACATTGTTCCCAAATTAGGTTCATTCACGTAACGATATGAGTAAGTGGTTTCGCCGTTCGCCTGTGGCTGGGTGCAGGCGACAAAGACACTTTTTAATAAGAAATATAGAAAGATGGTTCGATAAGTTGGAAGTAATTATTTCCTTCAGGAAATCAGTTCAACTTGTCATTAAGATATTATCGAGTAGAGAAGCAGATTCTGATGCGACACGTGTAGGCTTTGTGATGAGTGGAAAGAACGATCTAAATTGAAAGACATATATGAAATTTGAAATTTGTTAGCATCTTTCATGTTTCAAAAGATCACAATTGAGGTCACAACAGATTATTATGTCATTGTATAAAAACTTGCTAAGCTGTGGCATATTACGATGAAGTTCATGCAGGAAATTTACCGGACAGGCTGTTGGAAGCCTATACACGGTTCCAAGCATAATCCGTTTACCACTTTTCGCTTGTTTTATGAATGGCGTCTCAACATGGTCACGATTCGCAGTTGCAATTGTAATGATTCTCGACTCTATGTGTTTAGATATGTACGTACTGACGCCACCGCCGCGTGAAACTAAGAATGTCATATTTACGATTTCGCTCAGAGATAGCATTAGTTATTTCATCTCTTTTTGGATAAAGTGACCTACAGTTCCAACACAATAGCGAAAAATCATTGTACACCCTTTCTCGTTTTATAACCACACGTCAACACAATATAGTAACAGTGTAAACAATCATATAACAGCGAATAAAAACTAATAACATGGGCTCATAATATAACAACAGAAAGAAAGAAAGGAAAGAAAAACATTTATTTCCGATAAAGTACAAACATGAACTGTCGATACATTGGTTTTTAAAACACCTTAACCTAAA
>JACJUY010001681.1:31256-45054 GCA_014220935.1 Platorchestia sp. MABIK | reverse complement strand
TAAGTTCTACATGCATATATACACACACACACATACATATATGTATATATCCATACACATATACACACATATACACATATAGGAGCGTCACATGTAAGAACATACATGTACTTAATATTCGCTTTCAAGTGATCAAAATCCATATGCATAATACAGATATGTCTTGATTGTTGTATGATGTAATGAAAAGATAAGATAATTTGCACTAAAAATTTAAATCCAGTACAAATCCAGTGACGATGCTGTAAAATTGAAAACATATGCAAAATGTAGTGACAGCGACAAATAAATATAACGTTGCTTCAAATTGTAAAACACTCTCAGAATGTTGCAACAGACGTTCATATTCTTTAACAAATAATCAAATTTTGTAACAATGCTTCATTTTGCAAGTATCAGAGGTTCAAACTAATGTAAGAGATGCAAAATAATATAAGAGATGCAGAATAATGTGAGAGATGCAAAATAATGTAAGAGATGCAAAATAATGTAAGAGATGCAAAATGATATAATTTAATGCAATAATAAGCAACGAAAAATCTTAAGTTGTAACATCTTTTAAACTCCTATTGACGAGAAATCCTATTCCCGAACTTCCGTATTCAATAAAAATGAAAAATAATTGGTCCACCTCGAAATCCCGAATATTTAATTCCAGACCATATTTGACAGTGAAATACATGCCATGGGCAACCCTAATTACAACATTCGGGATTTTGATTTTGGGGAATTAGATATTCGGGATTTCAACATTCGGGATTCTGAATGCCACCTGACAATAATACGGGAAGTAATGGAATTTTCCAGAACAACTTCGACGCGGCTGGTTCACGTGTGATATATAGCGTTAGTTCATTCGCAGTTATTGACCGTTGCGGCAGAAATTAGGAAGCTCGTAAAAATGCCTCCTCATCGCCGCGACGTTATTTTAAAGGCTGACAAACAATGCATCGTGGACAAGGGCCTGGCTAATGAAGACTTCCTTACTTATTACTGCGCATGAACTATGAGTGAAGTGTACCACTGCTTATTCCATTGTTAGGTCCTAAAAACAACGACAATCTGTTGCCAGCCGGCTCGAGGCTAGTGGTCGCAAGAAGATGAAAGATAATGAGAGCCTGAATTTACTTGTAATGTTGATTGAAGCTACCCCAGCCATCACTGTCAAGGATCTCAATAGAACTCTTCATGCCACTTTAGACCGCAAGCCTTACGTTTCAGATCCCACAATTGCTCGGGCCCTGAACGGCGAACTGATCAGTGCTGCAATGTCCCCACGCGGAGCAACGCCGAGGAAACGAAAGTGAAGCGACTTGAGTACGCCCACTACATGTGCGAAACAGGCCTTCAGATGCACAGGATCTACATTAATGAGATGGGGTTCAACCTACACATGAGACGCACGTTTGGCAGAGCAGTCAGGAGCGTGCGAGTAACAAGAGTTGTTGGTGGGGATAAGGGCGGCAACATTACAGACACTGCTTTTATTTCAGATCAAGCAGGCCTTTTCTATCATGAAATCAACACGCATTCAACAACAAAAGATGTTTTTACTGGTTTCATGCATTCATTGGAGGTAATTCTAGAGGATAAAACCGACGCTGTTCTCAAATTAGACAACGCCTCGCACCATGGATCAGTGCAAGAGGTGTTGCCAGATTGCAACGTGCGCTTCCTTCCACCCTGGTCACCCTTTCTCAACCCGATGGAAAATTGATTCTCCGTGTTGAAGATGACAATGAAACATCTTCTGAATGACATCGCGGAGACATGCACCGTGGCGGCAGTGCGCAGAACAGGGAAGTCGCTGCATCAGCACCGGGAGGAGGTTCTCTGTCATCTCATTGACACGTGCGTGCCGTCTGTCACTCCAACCAGTGTGACAGACAACTACACCCATGCTGACAGCTATATACTTGATGAAGGGCCTTAAAGGACAGCGTCCCCCATATAGACCTTTTTTAATTATTGAACCTAATGCGATGAAATTTGGTATACTGATAGGAAATGCAATTAGGAATCGTTTGCCTTCCATGAAAAATTGTAATTTTGTTCATAGAAAATGAAATATTCATAGAAAACGGAATTTTTTTTTGGGGGGTGGGTTTCAAAATGCTTTTCTTCCTACAGTTTTTAAGCTACAGTGATGATTTTGGTATCATTGGATGCGGAAAGACGTGGAAATTACAAAAACTTGAAATGCTTTTTCCCAAATTTACAGTTTCAATAAAAATAATGAAAAAATCGAGAGCAAACTCTGTTATCGAAAATATGCGGATTTATGACGTCATAGCTTTTGAACGAAATTAATTTTGCAAAACCATTTCAAGTTTTTGAAAAGCCCTCGTCTTTTTGCATCCAATGATGCAAAAATCATCACTGTAGCTCAAAAACTGTAGGAGAAGAAACATTTTGAAACCCCGACATCCGGGGTTTTCAGTATAGGCAAAACAAAGAAACATAAACAAATATAATTAAAAAAATTCATAATTTTTGATTCAGGTTAGACCCCTGAAATCATTATACAGTAATATATATATATAGAAGATGACAAAGCAAGGTCGTGCCGTGAAGAAAATGCCCAGGGGGAGGTGTAGCATGATAAAATACCTCTTCCCCCTCCCCCCCCCCTTCTTCAAACCCCCGTAGCGGGCGAACGAGTGAACGTACGAGTCTCGTTTTTTCACAGGATGTACCTGACCTTTTACACTTCCTATAGCAGCAACAATCCCTAATTCTCAAATGGTCTCAAAATCCTGGTTTCTTATAGGGGACGCTGTCCTTAATAAACAAGAGTTTCATCACCTCGCATCAGATGTTAATTTTTCCAGTTCATGATGCGTCAAAGGACGAAGAAAATTGCTTATCATATTTACTAAAACACTCGTCACACAATTTGATGTCACTGTCTATTTATAAAAAGCAACGTTTCGACTTACGAACATCATCTTCGGGCTGAAAAATACAGAGTAAATTTTACAGTCACAATAATAAAAAAAAGTAAATCAAATGCGGGACAAAATCAGACGACATTTAAAAACTAGCACAGATCGCATTGCAAGATGACTAGAGACGATAAATTTGTACAATAGGAACACTGATCACTAGATGACTAGTTGAGACTGAACAAGGGTTAGATGATGAACGAACAAGCGGGTGTTTCAAACTTCTAAGCTACAATCATATTGGATACTTTTAGAACAAAAAACTAGAGGAAGCCAACTGATTTATCAGTTTAAATGCGACAGAAGAGAATGTAAGTCTCCTAATAAAAGTTACATTGGCATCACTAGAATGACCCTGAAACAAAGATTACCTGCGCACAAGTACCAGGGTTCTATTTTTAATCACTTTCGAGTCGATCATAGTTCTAAGCCCTCGAATGAAGATCTTTATTCAAATACCTAAATTATACTTCATGTTAATAAAAAAGAACATATTCAAATAACAGAAGCATTACACCTTTTCTTGTTTTATAACTACATTCTTTCAAAATGTACCGAAGAACTGCAAGTTTAACAACGACGAACCATTGAATAGAACAGGGAACATAAATAAAAAGACAGTGTAGCAAAAAATAACGACAATAACAAATTATAGCGACATCAAGTAAAATGGATGACAGTCAAACTATACATCTGAACAAAGAAACAATGTGTAGCGACAGAGTCGGTTTGTTGTAACAGCGTTCAAAAAGGAAAACAATTATACAAAAAAAGTAACGTGCGTAAATATTATTGTAACAAATTAAAAATTTCTGACACAATTATCGATACGCAAAATAAACAGTACAGTAGCCATTTAGCGTAGTACATAATGCACATTGAAACTTTGCATACAAAATTATATACAATTACAATAATGAATGAATATCGTATGTGAGATTTTGAAACTATGCAAAGAAGAAAATATCTTGTTGATTAAGGCTCTTGATCAAGTAGCTGTTGGCATGGATGTAGTTGTCTGCCGCAATGGCTGGAGTGACAAACGGCACGCACGTGTCAATGACATGCCAGAGAACCTCCTCCCGCCGGTGCTGCCGCAGCGACTTTCCTGCTCTGCGCGCTGCCGCCACAGTGCATGTTTCCACGATGTCATTCAGATGGTGCCACTGTGGCATCTGAGACGTAGGGCTTGCGGTCGAAAGGGGCACGAAGAGTTCTATTGAGATCCTTGACGGTGATGGTTCAATCGACATCACAAGTAAATCCAGGCTCTCAATATCTATCATCTTCCTGCGACCACAAGTCTTGCGCCGGTAAAAACAGATTATAAAATCTTGCGCCGGTAGGACCTAACAATGGAATAAGCGATGGTACGCTTCACTCCCAGTTCTTGAACAGTAATACATGTCACACGTGAACCGGCCACGTCGGAGTTGTTATGGAAAATTCTATTACTTCTAATCTTGCATCATCCACTGACCAGGAAGTAAAGGAACCTAGCCCCGTATTATTGTCGGGTGGCATCCACAATCCCGAAAGTCGAAATCCTGAATGGTAAAATCAAGAATATCTAACTCCCGAAAATCAAAATCTCGAATGTACTGTTCAGTTGAAAACATCTTGTACCAAATTTATATACGAGCTGTCATGGAGAATTTTCATCAATGATTTTCAATTCTTCACTACACCAATTCGTGCCACACGCCACCAATTCGTAACACACACCACCAATTCATAACACACACCACCAATTCGTAACACACATCACTAATTCGGGTCGATGCTTCCACAGCCAAATATGGTCGGGAATTAGATATTCGTGATTTTGACTTTCAGGATTTTGACATTTGAGATTTTGAGGTGAACCCATTATCTTAAATTTTTATTGAATGAGGAAGTGCAGGAAAATGATTTCTCTGGTCAATAGGAGTTTAAAAGATGTTACAACTTAAGATTTTTCGTTGCTTATTATTGCATTAAATTGTATCATTTTGCATCTCTTATATTATTTTGCATCTCTTACATTATTCTGCATCTCTTATATTATTTTGCATCTCTTGCATTATTTCGAACCTCTGATACTTGCAATATGAAGCATCGTTGCAAGATTTGATTATTCGTTAGAGAAAATTAACGTCAATTGCAACATTTTGAGAGTGTTGTACAATTTGAAGCAACGTTATATTTGTTTGTCTATGTAACCACATTTTGCATGTGTTATCAATTTTATAACGTCGTCACTGGATTTGTACTGGATGTTTTTATATTTTGAGCCGCTGTTTTTAGTTTTTATTCGCTGTTATATTATTGTGCATACTGTTTCTACATTTTTTTGAAGTGTGGTTATATAACGAGAAAAGGTGTACATATCCATAAATTTAAACTGGCCCTCAATGAAAATACCACCGAGTTTTTGCTCCAAAACTATTCAATAGGACTATAGCTTAGAAGTTTGAAACACCCGCTAAATCGTTTATTTTGCCCTTGCCTCTCGTGCCGTAAACATCTAACTCTTGTTCAATCTCAACTAGTCATCTAGTGATAAGTATTCCTATTGTACAAATTTATCGTCTCTAGTCATCTTGCAATGTAATCTCTGTTATATTTTAAATCCTCTGTTCTGTTTCGCATCTGAAATAAATTTTTTTAACAATGCGACTAAAATTTACTCTGGATTTTCAGCCTGAAGATGATGTTCATTCATCGAAACGTTACTTCTTATAAATAGACAGCGATATCAAATTATGTTGCGAGTGTTTTAGTATATATGATAAGCAGTTTTCTTCGTCTTTGAACGCGTGATGACGTATAAAAATTCCGTAAGGCTGAGAAATTGGAAAAGAAATCAGATGTTCATTCTTTATTGTAATTATCAATAATTTTGTATGCATAGTCTCAATTTGCATTACAGCACTATATGGCTACTTCTCTGTTTATTTTGCTGATAAATAACTGTGTCAGAAATTGTTAATTGTTACAATAATGTTTCCGTACGTTAAAGTTTTTGCATAATTGTTATCCTTCTTGAACGTTGTTACAAATAACTGACTCTGGAACAACACATTGTTTATTTATTCTGATTCAGAGTTTTACTCTCATTCATTTTACTGGGCTTCGCTATAATTTGTCTTTGTTGTTATTTTTTGCGACACTGTCCCTATATTTCTATTTCATGTTCCATTCAACGGTTCGTCGTAGTTAAACATTTTAGTTCTTCGGTAAATTTTGAAAAAATGTGGTTATAAAACGAGAAAAGGCTTAACTCGTTCTCATCGATTCATGGATTTTTTTAATATTAGTTTGTTCACAGTTTCTAGTTTCATTGAGGTTTGGATACAACGTGTTCAAATGATAATAAATAAAAAATCAAGGAATGTAACTTTCAGATTAACCATTATGTTTTAATCAAATAAGAGAATTAAAAACCGAACGTTTCGACCTTTAAGGTCATCTTCAGCATCTTAAATTTTTTTAACAACAAAAGTCCATTTGCAAACCATTTGAAAATTAAGAAGCTATTTGTAACCGATAGGAGGATAGCGTGTCGTTTGAAACTGGCTTGTCTTTTGTGATAAAAAGCAATTCTAGAATACGGAGGTTTGTTTGACTAGATGCGGTAGCAATAATATTAAAATCGTCTAAGCGAACGCGGAGGTCGCACTTTTCTGCGTCAGAGCGGACTACAAAATCAGGAGGAGTTTTTAGAGGCAGGTTCGTTCGATAGCTCCGTCCGGCATGCTCTGCTACACGAACACGAAGGGATCTGGTAGATTGTCCGACGTATTCAGATACACGTTGTACGCAACGGTACATATAAACAGTGGAAGAGAGCATAGCCTTGGGGAGCCGATCTTTATAGTTGAAAACTGACTGTACCCTGTATTTATTCAGTAAAATAGCTCTGAAATCAATGTTCATGAAATGTTTCGATAAAACAGAAATGACTTCCTTTTTCAATTTTTCCAATTGGTAGCCGAAAAAAGGTAAAACAAAATTAAAATTGTTTTTCAGGAGCAGTAATCAATGGAGTATTTTTATAAAATTGAACATCGAGAAACCTTCCAATAGAATGTTCGACGAGCCTGGATGGAAAGCCGTTATTACGAAAATATTTCGTCAAAAAATTCGCTTTCATTACGAAAGGTAGCAAAAGTTGTACTCACGCTAAAAGCTCTATGTAGAAGAGTCTAAATGCTATTAAGTTTAAAACGGAAACTACAAAAACTGAAAAAACTCATGCATAAGCCAGGAAATGTCTGCTTATGAAAGACGGATGTTTGAAATTTCCATTCCCTGCGTGTTATCAGAGTGTCCAAAAACGGGAGACAGTCATTTGTTTCAACCTCCATCCTAAATTTAATTTTAGCGATTTATTTGTTTTCAATCTGCTGTTACAGTTCACGTGTTCATTTGCTGATCTTTCTTAATCTTCGTGTATTATGAGCTTTCCGGTCATAGGCTTGCACAGTTTTGTTTAAGATCTATTTGTCCTTTGTTTCGAGAGTATAATAGAATAATAACCGTCCATTGCGTCTGCTGTAGTTGTCCTAGGTCCGACTAGCGTGGCTGTACTAGCGTGGGCTGTGTTGACTTTGGCGTGCTTTCGAAACCGAAGAGTGCCCCGCATCAGTTGACCTAACTCTGTGTGCCACCGCGGGCTACTTCTGTTCAATTATTTAAAAGAGACCCACTGCTCAAAATCGAAGGTTTTAGTACTTTAAATTCGCAAGGGCTTTCGGTCGATTCAACAGTGTTGGTAGAGCAATTCATTTTTCTTCCCTTTAAAGCTATTACAGTGGACCCCGCCATGCGATAATAATCCGTTCGGGAGTTGGAATCTTAAGTCGAAATTGTCGTATTGCGGGCCAATAGTATATCGGGATGTTACTGTCGCCGTGACACCGACCAATAGCAAATCAGCATCTTAGTGACGTATGCAATAACGCATATAGTGGCGTATGAGCGTGGTGTGAGGCTCGAATAGTCATACGCACGCACACCGACCGACAAGTTTGAATTGTGGAATTTTTTAGCCGCGTGGGAGATTGTCGTTCATGCCGTAAGGCGGGGAAAAAGCCGTAAAAAGGGGACGAAAAACTTCGTATTCTACTTCGTAACGTGAAAAAATGTAACCTGGAGACGCCGTAACCTGGGTGTCCACTGTACTTTAGATTTCTTAAAACTATATGTTAATTTTTGGCAGCCTTAGCCGCTCATGGAGTGAGTACATGTGTACTCACGAAATCGCACTAGATTTTTTTACTCAATTCTCTCATACTTCCTAAACTAGTTTTTAAACAGGAACATCCTTTTAATTTCTACTCTGCATTTCGTTATCAAGTCATATATTACTTACTGCTTACTGTTCACAAATTTTAAATGACTGATCACGCTGATGGATTCGATGATATCGCTCCAGATCTCAATCATTTGAACAGACTATATCCAAACCTAAACGACTCTCAAGAGTGTAGGTATACTTATATATCAAAAATTCAATTAAACTACACGAATAACTCGCCAGGATTTCTCACTCCTGTGTTGGAACTGTAGGTCACTTCATCCAAAATTGGAAGAGATACACTGTACTATTACTGAACTTAAGTATAACCTAGACGTGATTAGCTTCACTGAAAGCTGGCTAGATGACTCAACCAAAGACATGATTTGATTTGAAAATTATCACAGTTGCCATTCGCTACGAAAAAACAAGCGAGGGGGAGGCATCAGTACGAATATATCTAACCACATAGACTCGAGAATCACAGCAAGTGCAACAATGAATCGGGATCAAATAGAATCACTCTTCGTAGAACTGTCTAGAGATGGTAAACGAATTGTGCTTGGAACGGTGTATAGGCCTCCTACAGCCTGTCCTATATCCTTCCTGACTGAGCTAAATCATTATTTCTCAGTTCCACAGGTCCTTATACAATGACACAATAATATGCGGCTACTTCAATTATGATTTACTGAAACATGAAAGCTATGAGCCAATCTCTAATTTCCTAAATGCCTTTCAGTCTAAATCCTTCCTTCCGATCTCCACAAAGCCTTCACGAATATCCTCAGAATGTGCAACGCTGCTTGACATTATCTCTATGACAGACCCAACTGATTTTCTTGCTGGAATAATTACTTCTGACTTATCGGATCATTTTCCAGTTTTTCTTATTAAGAAAAATGCCTATACTGCTTGCACCGAACCACGGGCTGAAACTTACTCATATCGTAAAGTGAATGAATCAAATTTAGAAGAAATGCGCACCGTTCTAGAAGAATCAATGCCAACATTGCACATCCTCAACACAATAATGCAACGAGCATTGATGAAGCAGTAGTAAAGTTGACTGAAACTATAATGACCGCATACAATCAATGTTGCCCAATTGTAACCCGTAAAGTTACCCCGAAAAATCAACAAAAGCCCTGGATTACTCGAGGCATCGTGATAAATATAAAAAAACGTCAAGCGTACCTAACCCTCCTTTACGAAGGGCGAATATCTAGAGAAACATATAACCGATTCAGAAACTATGTGACAAACCAGATAAGAACATCAAAAAAAGAGCTACTTTACGCTCAAGTTTACTCAATTTAAAGCTAACGTTAAAAAGACTTGGCGCCTCCTTAACTCTTGCTGTAAACCGAATAACGCCGATAAAAAGTTTATTGAATATGATGTTCAAGATAATGTAAAATACCGTGAAAAGAAAGAAATTGCTAATCTCTTTAACAATTTCTTCGTACACGTAGGGAAAACTATAGCTGATGGNGTGGGTTACCAACGTTTCCGACTAAAGTACTTAAAATGATTGCAAATATTGTAGCCCCGCTGATATCCAAAATTATTAACCAGTCTCTCCTTCTAGGCACTTTCCCGAACTCCCTCAAAGTTGCTAGAGTAACCCCTATCTTTAAAAATGGTGAAAAATCCTGTGTAAACAATTATCGACCTATCTCCGTGCTACCAATTATTAGCAAGGTATTTGAAAAAAATGTGTATAAGGAAGTGTACTCTTATTTTGAACAAAAATCATTTCTCTTTGATAAACAACACGGCTTTCGATGTAAAAAATCAACAACACAGACAATATTAAATAATTTACAATTTCTTTATTCAAATATAGATGAAGGAAAGCCTGTCTTCTCTGCATTTCTTGACTTTCGAAAAGCATTCGATTGTGTGGACCATAACATATTACTCTCGAAACTACACTGCTATGGCATTCGAGGAGTTGCCCATGATTGGTTCAGATCATACCTAACAAATCGGAAGCAATACGTTGTCATTGACGACGCAAAATCGGACCCACTGACAATTAGCCATGGAGTTCTACAAGGATCTGTTCTTGGGCCTTGTATTTCTGATTTTTATCAATGATATTATTAAATCTACATCATTCTTCAAATTCATACTTTTTGCCGATGACAGTATCTTTCTGCGGTCCTTCCACCAAAATCCCGCTATGATTCCGGAGAGTTTAAATAATGAACTCCACAAGGTTTCATCGGGGCTTAAAGCTAATAAAATAAGACTTAATACCGATAAAACAAAATATTTTGCATTCTCATACAATAAAATTATATCTCTCCCACGCATTAAAATTGGCGAAGGTGAAATCGAAGAAACCAACTCATGTAAATTTCTCGGCACCATAATAGATGAACATCTGACCTTCAAAGAGCACATCGCTCATATTAGTTCTAAATTATCAAAATTCATCGGAATCCTAAATAAAGTAAAAAATTTCCTCCCTGAATCAGCCTTACAAATGTTCTACCGAACGCTCATTCCACCATACTTGCAATACGGAATAGAAGCATGGCACGGAACTGATAAAAATGAAACAAATAAAATTTTTACTCCGCAAAAAAGAGCCATCAGAGTGGTAAAGAACCTAGAATATAATGCTCACACAAATGATTCATTCAAAAATTTACAAATACTTAAACTTTCGGATCTCTACAAAATCTCCATTTGTAATTTCATTTACAAAACATTAACAAATGATGGCGAAAATAGCCTAAAACTGTTATTAAGTGCGCAAACTGGTCATCATGACCATTTAACCCGAAATAGAAGTAAATTCATGCTTCCTTATTATTCAAAGGCCCGGTCGCAACACAGTATCCTCTTAGTTGGAACTAAAATTTAGAACTCAATACCTGAGGAGATCCGTGAAAGTAATTCTGACAAGGTATTCAAAAGAAATCTTGAGTCTCACATCCTATCAGAATACTAGTCGTGTGAGATCACCAAGTCAAATCTTGCCTCCTACATGTCTGATCCTAATAATGTAATTTGCCATGGTTAATATCGCCGATCTTCAGTCTGTTCTTAAATCGTTTATCGAATATACTTTTAAATATCGTCCATTTGACCTATATTGTAAAATGAAGCATTAAATATCGAGTTAATTATCTCATTGATCAGTCAAATGCGAAACTTGATTAGGTGAATTAGGTTAAACTTTGTTGTACACCTTAGAATAACGTGATGGTAGGATGCCCTAGAAGTCGCTGAACTTGTTCGGGCCCACAGGTAGCTAGCTATACGCAAATTTGACCATTGTACTAGACTTAAGAAACATTCTACCTCTGTAACACCTGTGGTAAATAAATTGTTTAAATTGCTTGAATTGTTTAAAAACTGTAATAAAAGACTTTTAAATGTCATGAAGAAGAAAGGTTACGTTATGATTATTAAAAACATACTCAAATGGCACATTCACCTCAATTAAGTGTAATACTACTCACTGTATGAATAATTTTGTCTTATCATGTTTCTTAAGTTCAGCTTGCTAAATCTTTCAGAAATAATATTTTGTTCTAGAATCTTCGTATTGTTGTCATTAATATGTGCTTCAAACAGTGTGAAAATCTTATGCATATGCCAACAATTGTTTTTGAGTAATTCTAGAAAGTTTTGAAAGACGAGCGGTGTCCGAATAATTTCGTCTCTAACTGTGCTATGATAATTGTGCCCCTTCAGTTGAAATTTATACATCGTGATTAATAAATGCTCACTACGGCGAACAAGTTGTAACACTTTTCCTTCTTTCTTTTCGTGACGTTGCAAAGTGCATTTTTAGTCATCACACTAAATTGAATCTGTATTAGAGTTGTGGTCTCTTGCAGGATTGGCAAGGCCATGTCACTTTCAAATGATGTCGAGGATTACCAACTTATGCTGGACATATATGCTGCGTCTCAATTAGCACTGGGACATTTTATTTGAATATTGGAACTCGTTCGAGAACACGCTTATATCGTGGGCATGATGCTTACTGAGGCCAATTTATTCTGTCACCAAATTATGACATTTTCCAGGTCCTTTTACTAAATTAAAATGCCCGAATTCAGGATAAGAAATATAGGAAAAAATGCTCCTTCCGTCGAAGAAAGGATGAACGCGCGATTGAACTGGTTGTATGCATCTCTGGATTTAGCAACAGTAGCTGATTGAAAACAAATTAATGTTACTGATAACAGAAGTCTAGGTAAAAAATTTAGAAAAATTATTGCATCAAAGCTATGTTTCTAGAAAGATACTCACCAGTACAAGAGCCAGTAATCAGTGCCCGAGAAAAGCACTTGTGTGAAAATGCAGGAGATGGCGAGGAACACGCACAAGATCCAGTGTCCGGCGCTCAGAAAATATTTGAGGTAAATTTTGCCTGACACAACTCCCGTGGAACGCAATTCATTGTACTTCTTGTCGGTTGTAATCTTCTTCTCGTCTAGATCTGAATTTTTTTCTGCTTCCAGCTTCTTCTCCCCCACTTCGTCTTTTTCATCAATGCAGTCACCCTTTGGGAGGAGAAGAGATTCACTAAGTTACACGGGTGTATAGTATGTATCCAAGGAACTACATTTCAATAATGTTACATTTTAAGTACGATGATAATTTTTCCTTGTGTTTTTGCTGGAATAAATATTCATTAGATAGAAGATTGGATATGAAACTTTTAGTAATACGGTAGGTACAAGCTGCTGATGCCACAGCAATGGTGTTGCCACTGTTTTTCATTGTCAAGTAAATGAAACGATAATTCATGCAAGAAATTGTTTATCATTTATACATTTATTTGAGGTTAGGCAATACTGGTCAAAAAATAGAGCAATATACTTTAGATCATTGGAGACCTAACTGACGTGTTGTAACACCTGCGTTGCCAAAATGCATACCTACAAACTGGAAAACCATGAAAGATGCCTTTGTGAGCACAGACTGCAACAATTTTTCAGAGAAAAAACTAGATAACTAAAATTATTATCGTCATATTAGTAAGCTTAATACAACAAAGGAGTTCTCAAAGAATCGAATTGAAGGGACCATTTAGCATTGACTATAAAATAAAGAATTAATGTACAACGTGTGTTCCTACAGAGGATGCTCCGCGCAAAGAAACAGCAAGTTAGAAAGGAAAAGGAAAGCAGAAAAGGTAGAAAAGAGCCTGAAAACTAAAAGAATCACAGAGGGTAAAAAAAACAGAAGTCTCAATGGCTTATAGAAAACGTAACAGTATCCTCCTGGGATGCACCAGTCCCCTCAGCGTAAGATACACAAACTAACCTAAAGTCTATTGCCTATGCTTTGGCTCCTGAGGAGCCTCTTAAATAATGTACAAATTCGAAAACGTGGTAAGATTGTCATGAAATGGTTTTCAGGGATAAATTTTCCATAACGTTCACTCCCACCCATCTATCATCATTCGCGCCCATTGCAACCATCCGGATAATTTGTGATACCAACGAGCCCTTGCTTTGGACTATTTTCGCCCATTTCATTGGGTTTCAACTTGATAAATGCACGTACAGTTGAAAAACAATTAAATTTTACCGTAGTA
>JACJUY010001680.1:33262-120628 GCA_014220935.1 Platorchestia sp. MABIK | reverse complement strand
CAAATGAGATCCAAAGAGAGGAAGGAAGAAGACACCATTTAGTATGGAGTTAAGGGAACGTGGAATCTATGCAGAAAGGGCATAGAAACAGTAAGATGAGAAAGAAGTTCATGAAACAAGATCAAAGTTGAAGTAGAAAGTAGTAGTTGTTGAAAAAACAGGACAGCAGTGAACCGAAAAAAGTTGGTCCGTAACAAAACAAAAACCTACGTTATTTTAACAAATAGAAAGCCTTCCCAACCTTTAGCTCGGGCCCTCACATTGTCCCCCTGGGAGCGCTAATTCCCGTAGATACAATAGTTGTATCCCCCTGAGGGGATGAGTGGCTGTAATGTTTTGAAGTAAAGATTGTGCAATCCAAGAATCAGGTCCGTGAAAAAATTTCTTTCCTCATTTTGTTGCATTGTTATTGTTTTTTATGTCTTAGACCAGCTTCTGCCTACAATAAATGGCTTACACCGCATCATCAGTCGTAATATTTGAGAAATCAAAGTTCGCAAGTTATATGCTCGTCAAGGGATGTACAACATTCGATAAATCAGTAGAGAGAACAAGCCCTTCACTGCTAAATGTATAGTCTTAGACACAGTTAAAAGCTGCAGCCTCTCAAACCAAGTACTGTAATTTGTTCGCTGAAGTGTGCGTGCTTAAGGCTGAGTCAACATCATTGTTCATCGCAAGCTCCGGTTGCATTCGAGCTTTCTCGGAAACTGCTGTAGGAATCGCCTGATGTTCTGCACTCACGCAGCTGCGAGACTTCAACGTGTAACGTGGAAGAATTCCACGGTTTTGGATATCCCTAGTGGGCTTATCTGTGTATTCATCTTGATCTGTATTCTGAAACTTGCCAGTTTATTGTGTATGTCGGTACAAAGATATTCATTCTCAGCAATGCCATACATGTGATTGTTATCGGCAATCGGTTGACAGTATAAAAAAGATGTTGCAAACTGGGGGAAAAGATGGTGTGTTAATGCCTCATGAGAGTGACGCGTTGCTCAGACAGCCTCTGAACATCGCAGGCACTCCAGCCTTGGCCATGTGTGTTCCCGATGGAACACAAGCGAATGCTCCACGACTTAATTACTCGTTATCACAGCGGGAACTTTACGACTAGGCAACCGGAAGATTAGCGGCTTAATGAGAGCCCACTTTTGCTGACGCCTTTAAATTACGCTCAGAATGGCGTTGCACGGCATATTTTTGAGCGTTAGATTGATTTTTAATTATTTTAAATTGGGCGTTTTATAAATAACTTAGTTTCAAATCTCTGTGCAGCTTTTGTTCTTCAATCTATAGGTATTTGATGTTCCGGTAATTCGATCCATTTTAAGTATTTTGAACTGCCATTCGCTGGGAAGTAACACATGACATGTCATGCATCTGTGAACTCGATCGGAAACGGAAATAACAGAAACATTTTCGCTGTAACCGAGTACTGGGGCCAGATATTGGAATAAAGATGTCACCAACTCGATAGGGCACAGGAGACAATGTAGGTATTTCAATTATGTTTCACTTCAAATAATTTCTGACAGAGGCACACTCAACAGTACCTAACTTTTGCGCATCTTCAACTCCAAGGGAGACATTGATTGTATTTGGCAGCTATTCATTTCTAATCGAAGCAGTTTCAAACATATATTAGATTTCGTGCATTTTTAACTCCCTGTGAGGCAACGAGTTATGCTCGATTCTTTTAGAGGATCTCGCTGGTTTCAAAAAAGTTAACAGAGGCCCTTGATTGCAGCATTTGAGGCCAGACCAGCGAAGTCTAAATTATTACACCAAAAGTAGCCGCCAGATCTCACAGCATGATGCTGAAAATCAGGTACAAGCATTTTTTCCAAATTTACTCACAAGAAATGAAGTCCATTTATTTTTTGGGGCTATTTGCCAAATTTACACATGTGAGTGCATGACCTCTATGACGCCTGGATAGTAGCAAAGTGAAAAATTAATTTACCCTAAGCTGAGTTTTGCAGGCTTTGAAATAATGGCAGTAGGAATTCAATAAGCGATATTTCAGAGCGGTTCGCGACGTCACCAGTTGATGAGGCTTCATGTCTTCGCTGAGTACCTTGCAGTCAACACCGCCTCGTCAGAAAAATAAACAAATTTTCTTCTCACGATTTCTGAGTGTATTCGCAATTTCACGGATAAGTTTGAACGGAATAAAGAAATCTGAACTAAAACACTGAAATTACGATGTACGGTAACTTCGTTCACTAAATCAGTTCCCCTTTCCCAGCAAGTTCTCGAAAGCAGTTGAAAATATTGCACAGAGACACAGTTTTCGTAATTCGTCGACAAAAGTTACCACGCTCGCTGGTACTTAATTTTAAGGTGCAGAAAAATGATTTGAATTATAATCAAATATTGAGCAGAACAAGGTGCGTTCGGGAACGTTGAAATTTCAGAACTATGAGTATTCGTGCATCCATTCCAGAGATGCTACAAAAAGTTAAGAACATCGTCCCACAAAAATCCATACCTCAGCTTAAAACGTATATAATTACTACTATTTTCATCACGTTGGTGGTTTTGAAGTTGCATTTCTCACCGAGTGATATGACTAATCTTTTATCTTTGGTGCGACGTAGACCGTGGGTGCGAAAACGTCAAAGCTGAAACGACACTGAGATGAACCTGGCGAGTAGTCTTGAACAAAAATATCGACTGTTGATGAGAACGTTAGGCCTAAAATATCTAATGTGCTTCGCTAATGTAAATTTAAATTAAGTGGAAAGAGCACTTATGACTTGAGCATGCGTGACCAACAACGCTCTTTCATAAAAAATAAGACAAATATTCATGGGTATCCTAAGTTCACAAATAACACAATTAGTATTCATGCTCGAACGTATCTACAGGTCTGAACAAATGCGCAACCGACCGGGTTTGTGCGAATGTAATTGAATTCATGTAAAAGAAGGCGAACTTTAGTAATGACAGTACCTGCTGGTCTCGTCGCTGGAGATTTCGTCTGCCTGTTGAGAAACTTATAGTGACTTATTTTGTGTGGCCGTCTACTTTTAGCAACGACTGATTCTCGTGAACAGCGCGCTGTCTTGAAGCTTTGCATCCTACTCGAGAATATTAGCGCAAAAACTCAGAATTTCGAAAACGACCGACCATAGAAGGCTTGAGCTGATGCTAACAAACTTAGAAAGCTTAAACTGATAAAAATATTGTATGAATTCCAGAAATCGTACTAGGAGATCCAAAAACGGAATATCGAAGAAATTGTGTAATTGTCAAAAGTTACGTAGCGCTCTGACGAGCAGCTATCACAGCCTCATTTGTGGCAGTCGGCCGATTGGTTCTTCCTGCACGACTGTGTCCTGTTTGTCTTTGTGCGATAGTTATTGATCTAAATAAGCTTTACCTTTGCAGTGCTGTCTAGTTGTGTCCCTGTACGTCCCTGTGTGACTCCTCTCACCGCCTCCTCTCACCGCCTCCTCTCACCGCTTCCTCTCACCGCCTCCTCTCACCGCCTCACAATCGTGCTCACTCCCACACACGTGACCTCGCAACAACCACTACTTTTTATTCCCTTAGCAGAAAAGAGACATGGAAGAAAGAGTTTTATTTCCGTAATTGAGGTGAGAAAAAAAAAACTGCGGGGTCGCTGTCAAGCATCGCGGAAGATGGAAACAAAAAACGTTTAAACCAAAGAAACGTAGGATTGGACAAGTGTTTCAGCTCCAACGGAGTAATTTGAAAAGCAATTTTTCTTTCAACAGTTGAATTCATAAATTTCAAATAATTATTTAGTTTCTTTCGAGTATCCCCTCGCATTTTATCCTATGATATTATACTTTGTTCATGTGAAGATTGAGGTTTCGTTTACTGCAACGTTCCTTGAAGTGAGAGGCCGCAGCTCTATAAATACGAGACGTGGAGTCTCACGCAAGTCACTCAGCCCTTCAGAGCTCAAACGTTCATACTGCCGTGGTTTAACGGACTTGGAACATCAGATAAAGTGATGGGAAGCAAGATTTTGGACAACTCCCACTCATTTAGTAAAAATTTGCGGAAAAATTTTGCTCTGAAATTTTCATAACTAAAACAACATACATTGACTCATCACTGAGCATCAAAAATACAGTATACCTTTCAACATAAAAATTACTGAACAGTTCATAAAATAGATACTGAAAACGCATTTGGACACATTTGAAACCAAGTCTTTACAAGGAGATTTCTGTAATTTTCAATTGCTATATATGCTGAAAACTCGTAGAAAAGCTGACAAGAAATTGAATTTGAAGATCGTTTATTTAAAGATCTTGAGCTCCACTTTAAATTAATAGCCTGTCTGAAAGCGCTACGAGATTTGGAAGCCAAAAGAATTTTCAAACGCCCATAGAGACCGGATTATTATAACGTATTCTGAGAAAATGAGCGTCAGAAAAAATGTTACAACCTGGACGTTCCAGAATGCACTGTCGATTACAGTGTCAAGAAATTGAAGATGACCTGGACCAAAGATTAATATCCATTATCTGACGCACCCCGAAAAATTACAATCAGAAGTTCACTGATCCTAAAGTAGCGGCCATAATGATTCGGACAACTAACAACTAGATAAACTATCATCAATGACTTCAATACTAGAAGCTGCAATGAGCTCAATTAAATCATTTGGGTGAACAAAATACAAGTGCTTTGCTTCTTCAAGGCGGCGTGAAACAGTCTTCCTGAATACTGTGAAATCAAGGGACTCGCTAGCTTCATGAGAAATTCCTGCTGCAGTTTTGAAACGGTCCTTCTTAGCTGGTCTAAACTATGCTGTTTCGTCTCTTGCTGAGGTTTTGCGAGGTCTGTCACTTGACACACCAGCAGGGCTTGAGCCATCCTTCTCATATTTAGTCAAAATATCACTAAACAACACTTTTAAGTCGCTTGACTGTGTTGGCTATTTCCATTATCGACAGCTTCTCTCCAAGGCGCAATTTCACAATCAACCCGCAAACAGAAGCAGGTGTAGGCACTCCCCTGGGCATGTTGATGCGTCAGCTGGGGCGCAAATAATGAGACTATGTAGTCTTGTCTGGATCAATCTACCTAACTTTCTCTCTGGCAACATTTGTTTACTCAAACGTAAATGTGGAAAAGAAGAGATGTCCGAACTTTTTTGATCATGTGAAATTTTTACTATTCATATGTATTTGTTACAACTTATGTTCAGTTCACCCAAATGATTTAAGATTTTTACACCTGTTAAGTGAGACATGTGGCTTCACAAGTGTACTAATTGAGCTCATTGCAGCTTCTAGTGTTGAAGCTATTGATGATAGTTTGTCGAGTTGTTAGTTATGGCCGCTGTTATGGCCGCTACTGTATAACGGAAGGTCAACACAAATCCGTTCGTGAAGGAAGATTAACTTTAAAAGACTCAATGCTACTGGTACACTTGTCTGTCTGTAATTTTGAGAGAGCAATAGGTGATGAACTGCAGCTGTGACCAAGACTCACGGTTTTTTCCCCAAGTCTCCATTACTGTAGAAACGCAACTGAAAATCCAGATTGCAGTTTGTAAAGGTAAATGTAGAATACGATGACGAATTTCAAATAATTACATTGGTCTGATATTAGTAGGACAGAACTTCATGGCCATTATGAGCTTGCTCACATTAGGAAATGCGATGGAACCGTCTACAACCAGGAAAAACACCTTTCCAACTGTGGAACATAGTTGCTGGATTATAATGGTATGAATTGCTTTACATTTAACGCGCTCCCCGTGTATTGAGCCACATGTGTATCATTCGGTAAATTGCTCATTCACGTACCGGTATAAATAAATGACATCTGATCTGTTTCGCGATCTATTAAAAAAATAAATGTTATCATGCGAGGTGCCATGTTCTCGTGATATTGCATTTTCACATTTCTTAGAAAGGATAGAAATTTATTCGATCAGTAAAGTCTATTATCTAAATCTGCTACTTACAACCTAAACAGAGCAACCGTAAAAAATCTCGGAAGCCCGGTGAACGTGTTAATGGCACAGGAAAATGGGAAACAATTGAAGTTTTTAGAGATGGAGCTAAACATCATAAGATTTAAAAGATACTTTGGCATGATTTGCTGAAAAACTTGATATTGAATCCGAACAGCTGTTTCAACAGGACAACGATCCAAAGGATGGCACCATGGCAATTAGTGAACAATTCTTATACAACAATATAATGCTATTAGCATGACCTAGTCAATCATCAGAATAGTATCTAGTAAAAAATTCAAAGAGAAAACTGAAAAATCGGTTTCCCTTTAAGGACATCGACCCTCCCCTCAGATACTGTAAACTGGAAATTTTCCTCAAAAGACTATACCGGGTGTCCCACAAAAATGTCCCCGACATTCCAATTGATTATTTCTCCGCTTTAAATTAACATATTTGAATTGTCTTTTTTCACAAAGTGGCAAATTTTATTTTTCTTTTCGAACAACTAAAGGTTTTGAAAAGCGTTTAATGACCACTTTACAATGATCGATTTACTGAAAGGGGAAGAAAAACTAATTGTTCAAAGGAAAATTTTATAAACAACACTGGTGTTCTTCTTCATTTCTCAATAACTACTGTTAAAAATCATTTCACAATGATGTATCCTACATACCACCAAGTATTTAAACCCTCTGAGAGGTTATTTACTTCCTTATTTCATAAGTACAAAATGAGGAAGAACATCAACATGGTTTAAAAAATTTTCCTTTGAACAATTAGTTTTTCTACCCCTTTCAGTAAATCGATCATTGTAAAATGGTTATTAAACGATTTTCAAAAACTTGAATTAGGCGAAAAGAAAACAAAATTTACCACATTGTGAAAAAAAAGACTTTTCAAATATGTCAATTTAAAGCGGAGATATAATCAATTAAAAAGTTGGGGACATTTATGTCGGACACCCGGTATAAAAGATTTAGAATATACCCAGTAAATATTAAATCTGTACACGTACCCACCCCTCCGCACTAAACCAAACCCAAGACCTTTTTAGGTTCAAAATATCAATCAATTTGGGCTTTCACGAGCTCACTTGAACATTTCAGTTTTTGGGACTTGAAAACCTACTCCTCCGTCACTTTTTGACAGAGAGACAGGGTTACGCTCATTTGAAAGAAAAAATGCAGTTCTACAATCTTAAAGTAGGTTTTCTTATGTAGGTAAATTAGGAAAATGATAGCCGAACAAAGTTGGAAAATTCGAAGAAAAACCATTTCACAAGAGTTCTTTATTCATTTAAAACTTCTATATTATAATATTTATACTAAAACCCTACAGTACGATTTTAAAGTATGTTTCCCTCATTCAAATGAGCACCGTTTCGTCCCTGTACGTCAAAAATTTTCAGAAAAGTAGTGTTGTGCATTTTCCTCTGAAATGAAAGCTTTTTTCAGTTGAATCGTTTTCTATGCGTTAAACAAAATTTTAGCACGAGTAACTTTGATTTGTTTGTCTGTCATTCATTTGTATACAAAATTTCAGACCTATATGATAATTAGTATCTAAGATAGCTCTGAGAGGGGTCGATTCCCTTTAGGCGACCGACCACCCTAAATGAATTGAATGTATAAAATGGAATGAATTGATTCAAATCTTGCCAGGATGTAATAAACAGAAATTACTTAGGAGCTGTAAATACAGCTGCTGTAGATAGGTGCCGCAAATGAATGTGCATTTATTTTAAGTGGACAAATATTTTTTCCAACACACTTTCTGTTGAATTCTAAATAAATTGTATCTGCGACAAATATTTCACTTTTGTACCTCAGTCATGTTTGTTGGTGCTTATCGTATATTTTATGTATTTTTCAAAGTTATACATCTCCAATAAATATTTTAAAATAATTTTTTTCCCTCCAAACGTTTGGTTTATCTCCTTTGCATTTCAAGATCCCCTAGAGTATCGGTATGAGTCAATCATGAAAATTCACTTGCGCACACCACAATAAATTTTTTAGAGTTATTTCGAATGTTACAAAAAATTAATGCACATAAGCACGGAAACGAGTAATTTTTCTTAATGAACGCGGAAGAATTTTTGCAGCCTGATAGTGCTGAATAGACGATCACTGGCTAAAATTCAAATTGGTCATATGATTTTATAAAATTAAGCCATAAAGTTAAGGCATTTTATTGTACTCAGATTTTCTTTCAGCACCAGAGTAATAAAAATTTGGACCGACAAGCTAGTACTCCCAGGGGGACAATGTGAGGGCCCGAGCTGAGAGTTAGGTAGGCTTTCTTTTTTGTTGAAATAAAATGTTTTTGTTATGTTAAGGACTACCTTTTTTCGGTTCACTGCAGTCCTGTTTTTCAGCACCTACTACTTTCTTCTTCAACTTTGGTCTTGTTTCATAATCTTTATTCACAACTTACTGTTTTTATGCCCTTTCTGCGTAGATTCCGCGTTTCCTTAACTCCATACTAAATGGTGCCTTCCTCTTTCCTCTCTTTGGATCGCATTTGTTTCTGCGAGTAGGGAGGCTAAAACTAACGACTAAACTAATCTTGGACCGAAAAGAACGTTTCACACGCGCATTATATCGTAGCCCAGCGAGGAAGTGAAGGTCAATGATCCAAGTTTCCCATCATACGAACGTCAAAATAACGATCTAGCCCGGTGGGATGAATCTGCGTAAGTGCACGGACAAGCTCTTAGGATTTCGGGATATATGCACTGAAGTTCGTGAGATTCAAGACACTTCGTGTTCCGCAGATGAATAGTGAAATATCTTTAAATCAGATAACGAGTGAATCACAAACTTCAAAACTATTTCTCAAATTTATCGAAGGAAATCAAATGAATTCCAATATTGATATTACATTCCATTAATACTTGGAATTATTTAGATTGTTCTGATTAGCACAAAGACCGTCTTCACCTACTAAGGTTATACATTAAATTTTAAATTAATAAAATAACTAATATTTGCTATTGAATCTGTGCTTTTACGTGAAACTAATGAATTCAAGTTGACTAATAAATAAATAATGAACCTAATAGGAAATTTGCAGTAACTTTTGGATGAACTGACGGCGCATAAATCCGAATGTAGATCCGAGCCTCAACCGAATGTTACGAGTACAATGTGCAGAATGTAAATCGACGCACACACAGAAAGTTTTTGCAGGGATCAAATTCAGGAACACTCGAATAATAAAAACACTGATGGCATAAACTGCCTCGACTCACGTATTTAAGGTGTTTAGCAAGCGAGTATTATGTCAGTTCTGCGTTTTTGGGATCGATGTAGGCAGTTTGTTTTAAAAATGATATGCATTCTTAGAGTTTATTGGCAAAGACCTACAAAACATTGAAAATCATTTCAAGCTATTCATCAATTTTACTCACCAACAACAACGCAGTTCACACATTTAGAGCCGAATCCATCCTCGATGTTCCGTTGAACTAGAATCTGAAAAAAAAACGAAATTCAATTGTTGCTATCAGCCGCTGTTTCAAAATTCAGAGCCTGCTTAAGTGCATTGCTGCAACAGTATTCGCATAATATGCCATGCAAATGAGGATGAGAAATTCCTTACTTTCTAATATTCTGTCGATTTACATCCCAGTCACAAAAAGCCATTCCAAATTTAGCTACTCCCACAGTAAGCGGATTAACAATTTGCCATGAAATGGAGCTTGATCAGTCTTTAATTAATGGAAGAAGCTTTAATGTTGCTTTGAAAGTCGCTGAAAAAATTAATTTTGTTACTAAATTTGTCTTCAAGTATAACAATGATTTTATCTGATATAATGAACCTCTTCACAACAGTTCTGCTCGAGCGGCAGCAGTAAAGTTTGACTGAATTCTCATGCAATTATTGAGAAGAATTTTTGAAATTATTGAGTCAATTCTGAATATCTTCCCAATTTATGGAGCGGGCAGCTTGATAAAATTTTCCTGTGCCTCGCTTAGATGAAAAGGTTAGACTGTTTGTCTCCTTCTTTCAGTCATTTATATCCTTAGTTGAATATGAAATGACTAGATTTTAATATTTTAGGGGCTTTTTCTTAAGAGAGCATTTTAAACCTCCTTTAATCGTAGGTATACATAAGTGTGATGAATGATACAAATCTACTATTCCTATAGATTAAAGTGAGTTTTGCACTCATCTGCAAAATTAATCTTTCGTAAAACTACTGCTTTACGCGTCAGGGAGTAGCTATCCAGCCTCAACTCTTCTAGTTTTAAAAATCGAAAGTCAAAGCAAAGAGATGCGAGTTTTTCCATTTGTCGTTGAGGTTGTTTGTAAACATCTTTCATCCGATGGCATGGCAGCCTGAAGCCTTTACGGTATAAAAAAGGAGTCTTCTAGTCTCCCAAAACGACCTTTGGTACAATTTGTAGGCTATCCCCATGGCGCGTGCAGCACGCATTCACATCAAAGGAGTGGTATCCTCATATAAAAAACGGTTTCAAAGTTTCGGGTTCTGGATCGAGTTCTTTTGTTGCGTACAAAAACTAATTCACAAAATGTCTTGGACATTACCTCATGGCAACCGCGGTTTTGTTTAATGGAAGCTCAATTCTACATAGGATTAAAAAACGCATTTTTATGTTCACCTTTGCATGTAGTAATTGAGAAAGCAATTTACTTCGGTTCTCGAATTCCTAAAAGGGGCCATGAGTTGGTAGGAAGCCATGATAAAACTAGAGTGAGACGTATTTTGCAAAAAAAAATAATTGCATCTCGGTATTTACTTTTCTATGACTTCATAAAATTTTTTTAACAAAGTGAATTACATTTAGTCCGAAATTTTAAAATTAAAATGGTTTTTACATTTGAAATTGTTCAATCTTAAAAAAGACTCCATTGCAGTAGTTAAGGTTTCACTGTTAACGGATGTGAAAGTTACGACAAAACTGAACCTAGCCCAAGAAAATCGAATGTGGTTTAAAGCGTACATGTCCTCTGCTGCCATTCACGTTGATAGTTTTAGTGTATTTTTCGTTTGGCGAATAAATCGATGATGAATAATTTTTTAAATTGTTGAAATGCTCTCTCCTCCAAAATTTAAATTTATTATAGGGGAACGCAAAGAATAACTTAAAAAACATTATTCGAATAGAAAAATATTAGTAATTCTATTCGAGCAATGCTCGTAGAAGTCTGAATATTGCTTTAAATGTTCTTTGACGTAAATAAAACTGAAGATTTATGTTCTGTGAGAAAAAAGCACTTGGAACAGTCAGCGAGCTAGGTTCGTGAACATACTGTAGCAGGAGCTGGTAACACACGCAACGTTCTTCCACGAGCAGGAGAACGAAGTGTCTATTTAAGTGGCTCTTTCCAGCAGGGAGATCCCGCTGCAGCGCTAGCAACCTGCACGCGATTTGAAGTCCCGTCGCACGCAAGGTCGGTGAGATCTGTAGTGTTGTATGTTTGAAGTTCGTTCCCTGGTCTTGCGTTTTTTTATCCTTGAGCCGCGACTGAACATCAATAGAGTGTAGGTGCAGTGAGGCATCACAATCGCTCTTGTTTTGCGCTGTGGAGACGATGCGAGAGATAGCAACATCACTCGCTGAATATCTCTCGGAATTGACTTCAGAATAATACTGGTTAATAATTGGTAAATTTCTTTTCCCTGTCGATTCGAATATAAGCTTTCTGCCGCGTAGCAGGCCTGCGCGGTATTTAAATTTAGTTGTGCACAAAGTGCATCGGAGTCTGTGAGAATGACGGCTCGTGCTCAAGGTTCCAGGGTGGCTGAGTATCGCGGTAGGAGTTACCGTACCGGTATTCTGTTTGCCAATCCTCATAACTCGGCGATAAGAGACCACACCGAAATGGGCAATGGTCTCGTTAACGAAACACATTCAAAATTTCAGTTGAACTAGGTTTAGAGCAGGTGCAGGTAGATTTGAAATTATTTTTAAAACATTTAATTTTTGTTCCTTTGGTCTGAGAACTGAAACTAATGTTAATAGGTTAAAAACTAATATTTTTAGATTTTGTTTGGACATTTTGTTTTATATTCTTTTTGTTAATTTTGTTTTTAGGCGTGTTTGTACTGTTCAAAGGTTTTCGTTTTCAAAATTAATCGTCTTTTTCAGATGTTATTTCCTTCGTCCTTGCTGGCATGTGAATGCAGGGCAAAGCCCATTTTTCTGTTTAGATTTTTATCGCGTCCATCGAGAATACTAGCAATCGAAATAACAAATTTTGTTTCATTTTCAAGATAAATTTTCTCTAAAGAAAATACAACCTGTTTGCAGTCACTTCAACTCACTAATTCACTTCTACGGAACGGATTCGTTGACGCGAGTGCAATTCGCTTAGAAGTAATTTCTTTGCGTAAACAATTTATACACAAAATTTTTGAACAACATGAGGGGCGAGTCCAGCGCTTATTGCTGAAAGAAAGGAAACGGAGAATAAAAATCCCGATTTTCTAGATTTTATAGTTGAGACGAGTCGCTCATTCAGCCGTCTGCCAAAAAAATTCGCGTGTCGATCCCGAAGAAATTGTTTGTAAGTGATACATTTTATTTTAATGGTCGACTTGCTGTTCGAGAACATCTCTCCTCGTTTTAACGTCGAGGCAAGCTCGTAGAAGCGATTTCAAGAACTGAATTTTAATTTTTTTGGAGTTACTGCACCATTAAATAAAAAATTTGCTCTAAATAAATCTAATTATTAAAAAGTTTGTTTAGGATTGCATTTCTTGCAAAAACTTGGATCTCACCAGTGTATACACTTGGGGTAATAGAGGATGCCGCCAAAACGCCGAGCGTGACGGGAGGTTCTGCAGCTCTGCGTTACTTACAGGAGTTGTCGCGTGTGACGGACGCGGGCACGTAAACCAAATAATTCAAGCACGTCAGCAGTAACCTCAATTACACGCAGTTGTTAACGACTGGTGTACGAGCACGGGTTGTGCAAGTTATAAACTTTTGTCCATATTTAGGGAGAAATCGCCTATTAAAATGAGTATTGGACACTACAAAGAAGGGGATGAGGTTAGCACGGACCAAGTCAGGCTACATTTGCAAAATCCCAAACGGGTGCTGCATTGCGCGGAAACAAAAGAGGCACAGAAATTCTCGACCGATCCGCCAGTAAATTTTCCTCTTTCGAATACTGGTTCTTCTCTCCCGCATTCAGGGTCCGAGATAGAGCCGAGCGCCACCTATGACTAAAATGCTCAAACGACGCTCTACATTCCATGAAAATGACTCGTTGTGATCCACATATTCTTTAGAATGCAAAGGTTCTTCACTCTGAATACTTATTAAAATGCGCCATTGCACTCTTCGACATTCAGAACATTAATATTTTAGTTTTCGAGGCCCCTACAGAAAGTAATTGCTTCCGTAATTTGTTTCCTCTCTCTTATAACGATATTTGACAAGGACATGCTGAAAAACATTATTCACTGAAGAGCAAAAAAAGAAGAGTGCCCTGCCCTTCTTTAAATAGCGTGATTTCTTTCAGCTAGTGTGAGGAAAACTTTTGGAGCTCGGGGCGTTCCCGGAGAGTAAATATAAAATAGCTACAAACTACACAGAAGTGGCCAATCCTCGGATGCAAGTCTTGCTGGAGTGCTTCGCAGCAGTCCAATTTGATCTGTGCGAAATCAATATCCTCAAATTTTTAAGAAAGTTATTCAATTATTTTGGGTGTGCATAGCAGATGAACGTAGGGAAAATGTGAGTAATGCATTTTATGCCCTAAGCCTTCGAGCAAAATTAGATGTGATTTTGGAATAAATCATTTGACACAGTCGCTAGTGAATACTCTAAAATCACTGGAATAAGAAAGAAATTTAAGCTCTTTTGCTCAAAAAATTGTTTCAATTCATATGTTCAACAAAATATAGGACACATGAATGTTATAAGACACATCGGAACTTCCCCCAGTTGTAAGTAGAAGATTTCTCATGCAAAGTGTCCCATTTAAGAACTTGTTTCCATTGATTCCTAGTTTATTTTTCACCCCATCTCCTGTGAATTTGTTTCCAGGATCTTCTCATTTTGATACTTTTTTTATTTTTATTTTTAAATGCATTTCATGATTGAACCCGTCCCTGAGAAGGACACTGAATCGACGTAAATCTCAAGTGCATTTGATGTAATATATCATGAATGAGTTTATTCGTCGCACTCCGGGAAGGACAGATTAGGTGATTGGATGTAAGAAAAAACTATTTCAGCTCACGACTGCATCTCATCATTACACATGGCAGAGCGTGTTCCAAACCTAGAAAAGAATCGATTATAATTTAGTTTTAGCTTCTCAACGACAACAAAGGTGTTCCAAGAGGGGAAAGGGAAGGCAAAACTTACAATAGAATTAATGGTAAAAAGAATTCATGAGCAAGGTGAGTCCCCACACTCTGCGCATAGAAACAGCTTGATTGAAAAAAGTTCAAGAAGCTAAATGAAAATTAAAGAAAAATTAATTAAAGCTACAAAGGGACAACAGTGAACAGAAAAATATGATCCGTAACAAACAAAAATCCTATGCGATATCATAAAAGGAAGGCCTACCCAACTTTTTTCTCGTAATCTCACATTTCCTCCCCTCAGGAGCGCGGACTCCCACACACGCGCTACTTCTGTGCCTCTCAAGGCGCCAGGCGCAGAAAGCATTCAGGCGAGGTGGACGGAAATCTGCAAATCTATTCCTCCAGCCTACTCGTAAAATTCTTCTGGTAATTACGACTAATTAAGTCGTAGAGCTTCCGCCATGTTTCTTCTCCTCCGCTCCAATTAATGGTGAGGCCCGCGTTGCGGAGGCCTGTGGAGGCCTGCACTCGCTGGACCGAACTGTTCTGCTCACAGCAGCACAACCCCGGCACCTGCGTACCTCAAGGAATAATGCTATTCGAGATGATGTTGGAGAACCTATTCACATGTAAACATATTGTTTTTCGTAAAACACGAGAACAAACTTCATGTCCCACAGCTAATGATGTCATTCAAATAAGCTAATGTGACGAAGAAGTCTGCTTTATTATATGTAAATAAAGTGGACGAAACACCAACTCTCCAACGATCATACCGAGTTTCACCAAGCCATCAATAAAGCCGTCTTCAGCCATCAAGTGTCCCTTGGAATGTTTGAGTGCAAATTCTTGAATTTAATCAAATTGAATTAAATTTAAATAGCACCAACACCTAAATTAGAGTATAACAGTACTTTTGACAATACTTGATTTGCCTCAACTTGCTGAGAATTGTGGAACTATCGTGCGAATGCACATTATGGTAATACGGTTGAGTTCCTGACAACAAGACTCACAAGGTAACCGGACTTGCAGTGAATATTATTAGTATTGTTTACCATGTTTTCAAGGAGGCAATGACAATAACGCAAATTGTTATTCATACAGATGAATAACAATTTACGTTACATTTATAAAGTAAAATGAAGCTCATATTTATTACAATCGTAGAAACCTTAATTTAACATGTGTTATTCCTTGGTTTAGTCTAACCCCACACATGATGTTTCATTTTTGAATGTGAACATGCAATTCTTGCAAATGTTCCCATGTTTGCAATGTTCATACAAACTTTTCCAGCGGTAAAGTTGCAATAAATCGTAAATTTTCCTATCTTCACGCGGATGACTTGAAAACCAGATTAACTTGACATCCGGACATGCATGAGTTCGGTTGTCAGGAACTCTGCTGTATGTATATGAAGCCCAAAATTTCATTCAATTGTCCATTTCGGAGCTCACAAGAGCTCTGTTCTCAACTGATAACAAGGAACGCAACTGAGCGAAATGAAGAGCAGTATCCAAAGTTAGAGCGACAGCAAAACCAAAAATGGCTTCAACTGTGAGTCGAGAATAGTTGCTGTAGAAAATGGAACTAGACCCGAAGTCCCACAAACTAAAGATCGTGAAAATCTCGAGGTACACGTCAGCAGTTGCGACTATATTCCAGACGAAATAGGGTCTCGTCGATATGACAATTGAGTTGTGGTGGTGAGCCGGGCAGAGATCTTGAGTGACAGGTTATGATCATCTATACATGGCATTATTTGTATTAATGTATGACATACAGACTATGCGTGAGTTTTGAAAATAAAAAGCTCTTAGACGTATTAAGTGAAAGCGCTTTGAATGAAGTGCAAACTTGA
The DNA here is from genome assembly GCA_014220935.1 of Platorchestia sp. MABIK. Taxonomy (NCBI): domain Eukaryota; kingdom Metazoa; phylum Arthropoda; class Malacostraca; order Amphipoda; family Talitridae; genus Platorchestia; species Platorchestia sp. MABIK. The sequence continues at coordinate 104,518 of JACJUY010001680.1, read as the reverse complement.
TTTGGACTAAAAAAAAACTGTGGTGAGCAGAAGTGCAAAACACCAGACGCCGATCTTGCTCCAGTCTGCCCGAAATATAGCATAAGTTGACAAAAAAAATTTCATGGGTCATATATTTCAAATTTTCCAAGCTGAGTTATTTTCTAGGTAAAAATTCAACAGCAGAAACTCTCTGAAATAGGGCGTGAGAGCATCCTCAGCATTTCGATTTACAAAAACACTCACTCATTATTTTAGCCGTTATGAGAAGAGATATCGTAAGATGAGGCAAAAAATTTTCTTCACGAGGCTTGACAACAAGTATACGAGCGATTTCTTTTGAAGCATACCTAGGCCATAAATAATCTGAAGCAATAAAAGTCACGCTCTGTGAATTCACCACGTCTTCAAAACTTGAGCAGAATCTAATCCTGTAGCATTTTTCCGCACGCTGGAGTCTCCTGACCACTCGCTATCTCGCCTTGGCTAGAGAGCAGTAAACTAATACCGTTCTTCTTGCATTAAAATTGAGGATGCTATTTCTGGCATCTCGGACACTGCGCAGAGGTCGATAAAATCGCTCGGGCACCTCATAAGAAGCTATTTAATGCTCTCGTAGCGCGTGTAAGGAACGCATTTGCGGTAGCAGGGCAGGCAGCTCGACCCCCAGCACAAGAAGAGCCAACAGTCGCATCAACTGCAGCTGCTGCTACTGTAATTGCATCAGTATTTGAGACAGAGCTTCAATAGCAACGACATACATACGAAAACCAGAACGAAAAATAGTAGCGTTGGCCACGACTTGGCTGATAAATACATCATTTCCGAAGTAGCGTGCGTTGTCAAAAACTGCAGGAAGGTATCAACTGCGTTACCAGCAGAATTTGAACAACACAACAGTCAGACCAGCAGTATTAGCCTCACGTTCTCTCGAAGCAAAGGCCACCGCTTTTCAGCAGGAAATAATGAAGGCTTCATGAGGTTCTACAGAAAGCACACCAATGACCCCTCCGGTAAAAAACCCGAGTTCCAAGGTATCTGTTCCATAAAAAGAGTTCAGTTGCACTCCTGCCACTCAGCTACAGGGAAATTCACTCCAATTCAAGTTTGGAATGGGAGACGTAAGTGCATGTGAAGTACAAAACTGCTGTTCGCTGGGCTCATTGGGGAATAGCAACGTTTGCCTGGAACCTTGAAAAACTCTGGATTGCGATTGAGATCATGTCGAGGGATGTTTGTCATCGTCCTTAGACAGTTCAATGATGCAACGATTTTAGATCAGAAAGAAAACGGTTCCCATGCAAGTTCTCTAGACATCGATTTTGCCACTCCGATCACTCTTTTGTGCAGAAATTATTTTTCCATGAAACAAGAACACCGTTAAGTGTTACATCGAGACACGAACGTTTATTAACTTTGAACTCCTTTAAATAGATGAGTACACTGCACCCTCCGTATATACTCGTGAGACTAGAAACAGATTTTAACATTAACTCAAATTTAATCGTAAGCTTCGCGAATATTCAGCAGCGCTCTAGAATTTTGAAAGATTTTAAGTTTATTTTTGGGGGGGATGGGGTGCTTAAAGAAGATGCAGGTGAGACAATATTTTTCCTCAAATTTTGTGGTAAGCATTGATTAAAAAAATAACATCAGTAAGTTACTACTCCAACAGCAATCGCCGTACTTCCTATAGAATTAAGGAGCCATTCTAGCAAGCGGTAGAGCTGCATCCCGTCTCAAAAAAAAATAATTTTCTTGTGCTCAATGAAATGATCCTAAGTTTGCAGTGTTCCCGTGAGGCACCATTCCTTGGCCATAAAAAGAGGCGGTGAGATCAAGAGCATCCGCTCGATGATCACGATCACGCGACCTCCAAAGACCGCAACAGGGAAATTCTGCCGTTGGATCCAGGTTCGATTTGATTGCCGATGCTATTCGTGTCGAGTGGAGAGTTTGCCAAATGAAATGCAACATCAAGAATTGAGGTCGCGTTGTATTCAACTTCCCTCCTCCACGCTCAAGACGATGAAGACACGTAACTTTTCTGAAACCTCGACTGAAGAATTTTTTCTGCAAGTCGTTCAAGAAAATAAAGTGACAAGGTAAAAACTGTGAAATCGTTTTCTTTTTGAGAATGAAGTATATAACTTCACAAAGTTATGTAGATCTTGTTAGATTTTTATTGATGAGTTCCATAAGCGAATGAAAAAAGCGATATGCACTGAGTTATTTTCACTGAGAACGCACGAATCTCACTAGCTCTCATTTTGCCCAATTTTGACCGATTCCCAATACTTTCCGGTCAAAGAACTACATAAACAAATGTAACTGAAAAAAAAATTTCGAATCCCTCCTGTTCATGTACATGAAGCCTCTAGACCAGATTGATTAGATTATAAGTTACAAGCCTTGACCTGTTTAAGCCTCCCTAACTATAACAAAGACGTTCCCAAGAGAGGAAGGCATCATCCAGTGTGGAACTTCACATATCTTCCTACTGAGAGCACGGATTCCCATGGATACAACAGTTGTATATTTCTGAGCAATGCCGGCACTGCCCTGAGGAGACTTTCTATGAATTACAGAGAACAATTAAGTCGCATGCAACTCTTGGCCTGGTTACTCGTTGACCAGCATCGTCTCTTTGTAAAGTGTAAATCTTTGCTAAAGCCGCACTGCCGTAAAATGATAGAAATGAATGAAAATACAGTTGGAAGAACCCCATTAAAACAATTTAGCTGCGCACGGCGCATGAACGATGCTCGAACGCTCGCATACGTCAGCTTCCTGGAGCATTTGGACCGCTGCCAGCCTCTTCTGCCCTCGTTCATTAAGGTTCTTTGGACTCGATTTCGGCTTCGCCCTCGTGATACTTTCAAAAGCCAGCCATGGTCTCCCGACGCTAACAATAATAATGCAAAACCTACGCAGCAACCTTCACAGAAGTGAGCTTTAAAACTGTTGAGGTCTCTAGGAGTAAGATGCAACATGTAGGATATTCTTTTACGTTTTCTTAGAAAAATTTAAGTTCCAGGAGGTTGATGCAGTATCGGAGGTGCGATACAGCGGGAGGCAAGAAACCATAATTAGCGACATACACTTGTCTACACCAACACCTGTCTTCGGGAGTAAGACTCAGTAAGTGATAATACAAATAACTCCGATAACTTTCTTCGGCGTCGTACACTAGTTGTGTTGCTAAAATGCTGTAAACATCTTTAATGAAACATTTTCTGAAAATTAATTCTCTAACGTACTACAATCGTTTAGTTATTCAAAAAAATAAATGCTGAAGCAGCTAAATTTTTCAAAAGCATGTTAAACTGATATCTATCAATGAAAATACCAAGTTTTAACAAGCATCTCTCTCCTAAGGGAACAAAACAAAGGAAAAATTGCTGGAATATTTGCACGTAAAATTAGGAAAAATATGTGCATAAAAAAAGAAAGAACAAATCTAAGTATTTCAGAGCAGAGTTAGATTCAAATTTACTTGTGATTTTTGGAACTTTGATAACAGTTCCGGCCAGTATAGATTTATAACCGTAATTATATTTAAAACTATTAAATTGCCTAATATTTTATGCTTGTTTTGATGTGCAATTATATGAAAAATAACTTGCCCTACCTTGCATTAAGATCGGCTTATAATTCTGTGGTGCAAGATGTAGTGTAGATGCTTTAAATAGGGTTGACTAACAAAGACATGATGCCTCAGTTTTTTAAATAGGTTCATAAAAATTGAGAAGGTTGAAATAAACTTACAGCCGCACCGGCGGCGGGGAAATAAAATAAATAAACCGTCAGCCAAACTTACAGCCATACCTATAACATGACTCAGGGGCAGCTGGTCTCCGCTTCAGTTTTCACGTCCCTGAAAACAATGTCCCCCAATTCTCTGAATCAGAGCATCCAAAAGTTACACTTAAAAAATATTGACCAATGTAAATAGAAATCACAAATAAGTGCACAAATTGAAGTAGGTAACAAGCTTAGATCTGAGATTTATCAGGAATCGAAAAATTTATTCCAGTACTGCTCTGTTCAATTAACGCAAAATTCGTCCGTTTCATGGTTCAGATATCAAAGCTGCACACCAGCTTAAAGTTTCCTTAATTAGCTCGTCAGATTTATTATTCATTATATTTAAAGTGACGACTCCATGCAAAACATCATATACAAACAGATGCGATACAATTCTAAAACTTATTCGTAATAATATTTGACAATAAATGTTGTTCGAAGTCCTAATGTGGCAAAGGTAGTCAATCCAACATGAATTAGACTGTGCTACAATTTTCGCTCAATATTTGAGTCCGTGAACCAGTTTGCAAAGAAATATCTTGCAAATGAAGCCTTGAAATTTAATTTTGGATTTGCTGGGGACCCTCGGAAGTTTAGCGTGGGACAGAGAAGAGTATCTTTGTTTATGCAGTTCATAACAAAAAGAAATCAAGCAAAAACTTGCCTGGATATCTGATTAGCCTGAAATGAGGCTTGGGTTCAAATTAATTTTAACTTCTATATCAATTAATTTTTAAAAAATTCACATTTTGATAGTTTGTTTTAGCAGATTCATAATATGACGATCTCACTACGCACTCTAAGATAATCTGATAAGATAAGATAATCTGATCGACAGATGATGAACGCGTCACTTCTTTATCGTAGACTCTGGGAAATTCTTGATTTACATCAGAATTTCGTATTCTATGGTCCGACGCACACATCATCAGTACTAGAGGACACATTCCTACATAACGTTGCGAATTTCGAGTCCGACTCTCAGCTGCCACCACAAACATGGCCCGGACGGAGCCCCTGATTACGTGCAGGAATGAAGTGTCAGATCAGGACTGAGAGAAGAGCTGCAGCCTTTTTTTTGGAGCCATAACCATCCACCAGTCCTATTTGAAGCGTGTTTCCCGCAAATGCGAGGCGTTGAAAAGGAAGTTCACTTGGTGTTTTTTTTAACTACAGAGCTATTGAGAGTGATTTCTGGTACATGAAGAATTATGGATGTGTGTATCGCATAAAATTTTATGCTGGTAGCTCATTAGATCGTTCAACCTTTGAAACTAAAGAATTTGGGAGTAAAACGAAATCGAGAACTAAGCAAGGTGAATTAAATGACAAGCACTTGTTCATGGAAAAAAATGAGCGCACGAAACTTCGGCCCCAGTAAAGCGGAAACACTCTCAGCTCAAGAAGAGGTAGTTTCCAGTGCACCTTGAACCGGCGGGGCGCTGTCAGATGCTCTTCCTTCCTCAGAAAAGCGATTTGGTCGCACCAGTCAAGCGCCAGGTTCTTAAGGAGCTATTCAAGTATTTTGCATAAGAAAGTCTATCCTCGCTTACAGTTCAGCTATTTAAGCTAGCTTTTAGATATGAACTAAGCGATCATTGCTGTAAAGAAAAAAACGACGGCATGCTTATTCTGGTGTGTTGCCAAGTCAGCAGTCGTAGCATTTGCAGCTTAAACTGGGCTGCATTATTTATTTATGGGGATACTAATGTGCAGTTGTGAGAGTGCTGTAAATTTGCTTTGTTCTCATATCATCGTCGTTTTCAAAACAAATGCCCAGTAAGTTTTACAAATTGGTTGTGTTTCAAAGGAGACGATGATATAGTAGCATTTCTGTCAATTGCTCATTTTATTTAAGTAAAAAATGAGAAATGTATCCCAGTTCACACTGCATGAACGAACTTCCGTCACACGTTCGCGGGCTTCTCTTGATATTCATATCCAAGGATAGTAAGACAAAAATTACTCCTATTGACGGAAGTGAAATTCTTCGCGTGCTTTAGTAACATAATGCAACAAAGAGCAGTTCACAACTGAAGTGAACCACAACTGAAGTGAAATGCCGGGGCAAGTGCTAACGTGACAGCAGAGGCAGTTTACACAAACCTGAAAGGGAGTCATCGTTTGCCTCACGGCCTCCTGCCAGGGCCAGCGTGGACCTGGTCACCTCATCACTTGTCGCCTTGGCCTCGTCTGACTAATCGAAGTGTGAACTTCGTTAGAAAAGAACTCACATGCGTGATGGACACTTGATAGAATCACGGGGTATGATTGATCGGTAGCTTCTAAACCAGACGGACTTGACAGTGAAGTGAGACGAAATATTTACGAGGAGATCCGTTAACGGCGGGAAAAAGCACATTCTCAGACGCGCGTCTGTACAACTCGGACGGATATTAAAGAGCCCAAATTGATTGTATTCGTAGAATGAGAATCATTGAGAAGTAAAATACTAAAACTTTTTGACAATACGACTGCTCGCCTCTCTACACTCCGGAATAAGCATATCATTTTGATTTCATACTATCTTCAACACATTTTCATGTCAGTAAAATGCAGTCTTTTTAGCTTAATCGGGGATCTTTATTAACTAACGGATCATAGGACTTGTCTCCATTCCTGTTAAAATGAACACTGATTCTAAGAAAATTTCAATAACATTACATTAGATCTTAACTGGGTAGTGTTACAGTCAGAAGTTACTTGATAGTTGACAAACCAAGGAGAAATTTTTTCAATTAGTGTCATGCGAACGCTCAGAAGCACGCAGCGGCAATGACATTGATCTCGTAATGAAGACAGACGATGCAAGGCGCCACGACCTGTAATTTGTATGTCTGATCGGGGTCTTCAGTTTGCACTGGAGACTTGGAGTTCAGGAGCAGAAATTACGAAGTCGGGGCAAGGAAAGCTTTCTGAAATTGAGTTTACCGACGAACGCCGTACATTGTCATAAAACAATGCGCCAATTTTACACATACTTACCATGTTTTCAAATTTGACGCGCGCATCATAAAAATACATGCAAGTTTATCAATTTATTCCTTGGTACTCTCATTCATTCGAGTGCTGAGAGCGTCTCTAACGAAGTAAACCAATTTAAAACTATGCATCAACGATGCAAATCTGCCAGACGTGCGCTGAATGGTTTATGCTGATGCATGTGGCACGAGATTACCGAGATGAATACAGTGGCGAGATCGTGAGTTAACGTCTGGTACTGATGGCAATGTGTTTGGTACTTGTTTCTGGTGCTGAGTGGGGATTCCAGATACGGTGCACCTTCTGGTACAAAGGTGTACTTTCTGGTACAAAGGTGTACTTTCTGGTACAAAGGTGTACTTTCTGGTACAAAGATGTACTTTCTGGTACAAAGATGTACTTTCTGGTACAAAGATGTACTTTCTGGTTCAGCGCTGTGTCTTTTGGCTTAGGACTGTGTCTTTTGGTTCAGTGTTGTGTCTTTTTGTTCAGTGCTGTGTCTTTTGGTTCAGTGCTGTGTCTTCTGGTCCAGTGTTGTGTCTTCTGGTCCAGTGTTGTGTCTTCTGGTCCAGTGTTGTGTCTTCTGGTCCAGTGTTGTGTCTTCTGGTCCAGTGTTGTGACTTCTGGTCCAGTGCTGTGTCTTCTGGTCCAGTGCTGTGTCTTCTGGTCTAGTGCTGTGTCTTCTGGTCTAGTGCTGTGTCTTCTGGTCTAGTGTTGTGTCCTCTGATCCAGTGCTGCGTCTTCTGATCCAGTGCTGTGTCTTCTGGTTCAGGACTGTGTCTTTTGGTTCAGGGCTGTGTCTTCTGGTTCAGTGATGTGTCTTTTAGTTCAGTGATGTGTCATCTGGTTCAGTGATGTGTCTTTTGGTTCAGTGATGTCTCTTTTGGTTCAGGGCTTTGTCGTCTGGTTCATTGATGTGTCTTTTGGCTCAGGGCTGTGTCTTCTGATACAGAATTGTGCTTTCAGAGACGGAGTTGTGCTTTCTGGAAAAGAGGTGTATCGTCAGGTACGAAGTTTTTCCGCGTTATGTAAAGCACAGCCTTCCTGAGCTGTGCGGCATCCGCAAGGAAATTTTTTTCTCTTTTCCTATCTTGTAAAATGGGCTCAGGTTCTTGGATTCGGCTTTGCCTACTTAGCAAAGTCTTTAATTACTCGGAAAGGCTTTAATGACTTGGCAAGGCTTTAATGACTTGGCAAGGCTTTAATGACTTGGCAAGGCTTTAATGACTTGGCAAGGCTTTAATGACTTGGCAAGGCTTTAATGACTTGGCAAGGCTTTAATGACTTGGCAAGGCTTTAATGACTTGGAAAGGCTTTAATGACTTGGCAAGGCTTTAATGACTTGGCATGGCTTTAATGACTTGGCATGGCTTTAATGACTTAGCAAGGCTTCAATTACTTGGCAAGGCTTCAATTACTTGGCAAGGCTTCAATTACTTTGCAAGGCTTCATTTACTTGGCAAGGCTTCAATTACTTGTCAAGGCTTCAATTACTGGCAAGGCTTCAATTACTTGGCAAGGCTTCAATTACTTGGCAAGGCTTCAATTACTTGGCAAGGCTTCAATTACTTGGCAAGGCTTCAATTACTTGGCAAGGCTTCAATTACTTGGCAAGGCTTCAATTACTTGGCAAGGCATTAATGACTTGGTAAGGCTTTATCCACTTGGAAAGGCTTTACCCACTTGGAAAGGCTTTACCCACTTGGAAAGGCTTTACCCCCTTGGAAAGGCTTTACCCACTTTGAAAGGCTTTACCCACTTGGAAAGGCTTTACCCACCTGGAAATGGCCTTTTTTTGCAGAAATCCCTATTTTTTCGGAAAAATTTCTAACCCCTCAAGAAATTTTTTCATCTTGAAAGTGTTCATAGTTTCTTGGAGAAGTCTCTACCTTCTTGGCAAAATTTACCTGCTTGAAAAGCATCTATCTTTGTGGAGAAGCCTTTACCTTTCATAAAGAAAGTCTTTTTGTAATAACTTATGTCATTTTAGAAAAACATTCATTTTGGATAATCCTTCTCATCTGCGAAAATGACTATCATTTTGAAGAATTTCTCCGACCCCAAAAGAAATCCCCGACTCCTTAGAAAACTTCCCCTCGATGGCGTAGTAGAACCTTCACCGAATTTGACCTTCACACATTCTGCGGCGAAGTTCTTTCAAGTTGAGCGCTCCATACAAGTGCGCAGGCGCATCCCACTCGCGCCCCGGCCGTCTCTAATCTGCATGCTGAGGAGTATTCTGCTACGACGTGTGAACCTTCAGCGTTTGAAATAATTGCTGCGATGGCCACGGAATATAAATAAGGTTCTCCGAAATTTCTATTCTGCAATATAATACAACGCAAATTGTATTAGCTCAGTTACCGCGGCACATTAGAACACGGTTAAAGCTAAATTCCCAACGTAACCTTTTCACTCCGATGATCATTGTTATCTAGGAGACTCACTTAGTACATGAAAAATACAAAATTTTAAGCTGAAGATGAGTTAAGCTTTCAATTTATACACGAATAAAGTGAGGAATAAGGATAGATTAGAAATTTTATCCAGAGCTCAATAAACCCTTGCATGTATAATTTCGAGAAATGTTTCAGCCCGAAGTAAAACTGTAGGATACACCAGAGTTATTTAGGAGACCACACCCAAATGCGTTTTTCAAGCAATACTATTTTAATTCTTTATTTTCGGACAGAATTTATTAGTAACGCTTAATTAAATAAACGCCTTGTACAGAACATTAGATTGGGTGAGTTAGTTTGAGCCTCCCTAACCATAACTTTAGTATGCCAAAAAAAAAGGAGAAAGGCACTATTTAGTGATAAGCTTAGGGAACGAGGAATCAATGCAAAAGGTGTTCCCATGCACGATACCCTACGCATGGAAACAGTGAGTTGGGAAAGATTTTTGTGAAATAACATAACTTAGATTATATGTCAGTTTAAGCCTCCCTAACCGCAAAAAGACGTTTCGAAGTGAAGAAGGAGGAAGACACCATTTAGTATGGAGATAAGGGAACGCGGAAGCTATGCAGAAGAGGCATAGAAACAGAAAATTGAGAAGAAGTTTATGAAACAAGGTAAATGTTGAAGAAGAAAGTAGTAGGTGCTGGAAAAACAGGACAGCAGTGAACTGAAATAAGGTGGTCCTTAACGTAACAAAAAACATTTTATTTACACAAAAAGAAGGCCTACCTAACTCTCAGCTCGGGCCCTCACACATTTTCCCTCTGGGAGTGCTGATTCCCATAGATACAACAGTTGTGTCCCCGTGAGGGGTTATGAAATAACATAATAGTTGAAAGAGAATATAGAAGGGGATGAAAAACAGTCCAGCAGTCAACCGATAATAAGACGGTTCGCAACGAAACAAAACGTTCAATCACAACAAAAAGTAGGCCAACCTAACCTTTCGGATCAAGATCACATGTCTTCCCCTTGGGAGCGTTAGTTTCCGTGGATACAATAGTTGTGCGCTCTGAAGAGATATAGGGTGTGAAGATATGTAGATTCATAATTTATACTTGCATGTTGAACTCATAAGCTGCAGATTCTCTGATTTATTTACGATTAACTAAGGAAATCATGGTCGCATTGTTGATCAATGCAGCATTTAGAAAAGCTAAAGGTAAAATGTCAAATTTTTTACCATTTTTCTATACGTTCGTTGAACAGTATAGACTTTGACAATATAGACAATATATGTGAAGCCAAAGGCTCAAATTGATGACTATAGAATACAGATGATCTCTCGTTATACTGGATCAAAATGAAAAGCAAAATGGTGTTGAGTACCTTATCCCTGAATAACTTTAACGCTTCAGGGATAAATAATTATTTTCATGATTGATAACTAGTTTTATATTATAACTATTTATGTTATTATTATTGTTTGTTTGATTTTTATTATTACTAATATTATTGTTAATACTATGTTAGTTCGAAACTCCAACAAAGAAGTTCCCAAGACAACGGAAAAAGGGACTATACTTTCAAACCTGGGAATCCAAACACAATGTAGAAATAATAATTATTTAATCTTTATATTATTTCCTCACGCAGGATACCCAGTTGCGCATAGGAACAGCAAGATAAGAAAGAAGAGGAGGAAAATAAAGAAGAGATGGCAAGGAAGTAGTGAAAACTAAAAGAAAAAAAGTAGGCACGAAAGATATAAGTCATTCAGGCTAAGGTAACCTGACAGCGCAGGTTACCAGGGGAGTCGGTCCTTAACACGTTGGCTCCGTTTGTTCGGTTGCTATGGTTGATTAAGTTTGGTTGCAGGGTTGAAAAACAGACTTTACTGCCCGAATACATTTCTATCTGTTCTCAAAAGCGTAAAAAGTGCAATAACACGAAAATATTTCACCTCGTTCGCTAAAATTTATTTCGTACCAAGTGAAATAATTGAAATCCCGTTCCTTTAAGTCGGTACTAAATGAGTTATTTACCGAGTGGTACACGTATGTCCCAATACGGAGTGGGCGTGTTAAAGCGTAGGATAGACGAGCCTATTGCTCGTTATTTACTCCTGAGGGGTTCCAGCGTTAAAATGAAGACGTTTCTGACAGCAAGAAGCTGATTAGGTGGAATTTTTCCTTTTTAATTAACTTGTTGACTCTCACGGCGCGAACTAACGCTGAGTCCTACTGTAACAAGTACAACTTTGGTGCTTTTCTCCGTCACACCAGAAATAATTATGAGTATATATTTTTTTCCAGGCTTGTTGTCTGAAAAAGTGTCACTGCATATCTTTGAGGATTTTCAATAGCTTATTTAGCTCCGTTTCTTTTGAAACTATTGATATATTTGCGTTAACTTCATTGTTCCCTATCCATTCAATCCATATGGTGCAAAATCTCCCACCACTTCTCTGACGACATGATTACTAAGAGTAAATAGGCATGGAGATATAGGAGGCATTGAAAGTAAACGCCCTTACCAAAATCAATTTACAAATTTTCTTTTCGTGTTTTTTTTATTTGTTTCAGTTTATTTTCGTTTCCTTTACAACGTCTGACCAAATTAACCTGTTCATCCAGTGTGTTACGAAGCTAACTATAAAATGCTATTTTCTTTTATCTGGTATTTTTTTAGTGATGTTCGGACAGCTAAGTTTAACGTTGCGGTCGAAGTAACTACCGGGAGTCAAAGCTAGCGTCGACTTATCTCGTCTGTTAGAATGCATCCGTCCAGAATGTTTTTTATTCCAATCAATCCCAATACAAACCATGTTACAAATGAAATAGGCCGATCTATTGGAAATCTCACTTCTGAGATAAAAAAGAAAACTAACGTAGCTACGAACACCGCGATAAAAACAAACGTTTCGGATTATAAAAAATCCATCATCAGTGTAAAATTCGAAAAGTGGTTCTTATACAATGGTTTTTCATATGTATCACAACTAACACCGAGACTTAATGACGGTAACTCCCGATCGAGCCGGTACCCATATCCGACACATGGATGTAGTGGGGAATGAGGGCCGAATTCTTCGTTTTCCCAACAGGTAGTCAGTCCCCAGTCTGGCAGTGCCGGGATTCGAACACACGACTCTTCTCGTGAAGGGTGCGCGCTCCCAAACATCTGGGCAAGGTGTCCAGAGTGACTATCTTTCTTGCTGTTATGTTACATTATCCTTTTATCAATGTTTTCCAAATGCACGGCAAGATCAGAAGACTCCACAAACGCTTTAACTCCTTAAGGATTACTTTCAACGTCGATCTGTTCAGATCAGCGTTAATATGTTTGAGTTTCATTCATCTCTCCTCAACCCAATCCATCCGCAGGTCTCCGAATATGATAATGCATAAAAGACTGATATTTATTACTCAACAAATATTCTAAGCCATTCCATGCAAAACTAATAGGGTTCTTCCGCCCTCTACTTCATTCCTACGCGTCCTTCTTAGACGGCCACGCTCATTATTTTATTCCCTTAACTCCTCACTTCATTTGATGTGTGGAAAATGCTAAGTCTCTTTGACGTTCTTGGTTTTCGCCTAAGTGGATTTTGACGACCAAACACGTTAAAAATAAGAACTTCAACACCACGGGAGCTACAAAGATTTTTAGATTATTCATTATTGCCTGCTGCTCCTCTATAGGCCTCAGCAATATAGCTTCTATATTTTATCGAAGAAGTGCTACGAAAAAATCCTCTTGATTTTTAGAAATGGGTCACCGCTACGGCAAAATTACTAGAACATTAAGTGTGTACCACGGACTTGAAGCTTTGAGTAAAGAATTTCCACTACGAGCCTCTGTGAGCAATTATTGCGCTTAGAATATAAACGGCTTCCTTAATCTCCAGCAATCAAGAGCGATGCAAAAGTCTGAGCAAGGAAGCTCCAAATTTTATGAAATCTTTCATTTCTTGATTTTGTATCACAAAAGCAAAGCTTATGAAAAACCGGAGTGAAATTTCATAGGTATGATAAATTATAAATAATCACCTATTTGACATACTTTTCGCCAATGCACCTCGGTACACATGGAAGTGTTTTGCATATGAACGAGGAATGAATAGGGTTTCGAACTGAGCTCTCAATATCAACTATGAAAGGGGGAATGAAAACGTGGAAAAACTGTAACAGTAAACAAAATAGAAGTGAGAGCAAGCGCTGTGAGAACTGTATTTATTTCACAAGGTTCTATTTATGTAGATCTGACTTTTAAATCCTGCCTCTGAAGTGACTAGTCTTAAAGCATTCGTAACAGCCTACCAAGTGACGGCTTGCTCGCGGATGAGGGAGAAAGGCTACGAAAGGTGACACTGTGTGCTGCGAGAACGTATGCATGCGCAGTCATGAGGAAGACGCTCCATTTTGTGATGGAATTAAAAACAAAATTCATTTCCTCCTTTCACCGTAACATGTACTAATTTTCGGACACCATTGTACAAGAAAACGATGAAACATTCGACAAACGTTATAAACGTATTAACAAGCAGTCAGTTTTAACATAGATGATAACAATTATAAAATAGAAAGGACTGATTAAAAGCAGTTTTTCGCAACATTCCACTCGCACAAGAAATTCAAAAGCCGCCGCACAGGCTCCTGAATATCATGTGTACAAGTCTTGAACTCCTCTATAACTATGTAGTAAACTGTCATGGATGCTGTACTCAATACACTACTTCGTCTCAAAGAAGTGGGGCTTTTCACTCCTACTGTAAATTAAACCAGCATTTGAATGAAGAATGTAAGTTTAGTTTTCAGACTAAGCCATACATGCAAGATAAAGTTATTTTTGATTGTGTGAGAACATGGTTGCAGCCTTTCATTTCACGAACGCATCAGCAGAAAGATTTCTCTCAAATTCTAGCGTCCTCCTAGTATAATTACATTCGCATAATTTTATTCAAAACTTAAAATGGATTAAGCAGTGATGAGGTTAAATATCCGCAACTAACGAGCAACTTTTTAAAACTGCTATAACATATTTTCAATTTTATTTATGATAGTGGTTTCTTGGTAGAAAATAGTTGATCTCTTGAGCGGCTTTCGCTGAATCTTTTTTAACACATAAAATGTTTTAGGTAATAATGCTGTATTATGCTTTTTGGAATTTAATAACAACGTAGTAAAAAAACGATCCTATAATTTAGCATGGGATTTTCTGTGCTTGTGCGGAACGTTCAAATTCTATGAATTTTGGAAGTGAAATGCTTTCATATTTAGAAAAATACCAATTTGAAATGATTAATTCAAAAATCTATAACTAACTATGCACGTTTTAGGATCACACGTGCTGAACTTGTTGCTTACCCGAAACGATTCTACATAAAACCAAAAGCCTTTCAATGGCTTCTGCGTGCAAGTGGACTCCTTTTCAATCCCTGTTTTGTAATTATAAATAATATACTTGATAGTTTTTTCGCGGCTTCATCGAGCGTAGGCAGCTTTCGATTAACTTCGTTGAAACAACTGTCGTTAGCATTGTTAGAAAACCAGTGCTGACTGGATGTTAATTAAAATGAAATAAAAACAATAATTTAGAAACTTTAATTGAGTTTGTCATCTATAAAAACGGAATAGAGATTCAAATTGCCATTTCCCCGGCACTACAGCGAGCAAAGCAATTCAATAATCTGATACTGGAAAGAGAGAAACTTTTCTGCAATATTCATACACAGAACTGTTCAATATCGGATGCCAGAAATATTCACCATAGAGCCTGAAAATCACGGAAAAATTAATTTAATCCATCATCAAAGAAATTGAGTGGGTAATTTTACTCGGGTAGGAAGTTTGAGGGACGTTTCGTGAATAACGTGCATAATGACTTGCATAATTTTGACTCTTAGGCTTGGTTTTGGAATAATTTCTATGGTGAAAATCTGATGATGACTGCGTACCAGTGGCTCAATGTTGTACAGGCTGAGTTCTTGTTCATTTGGTTAATTTCCTACTTAACCTACTTAACCTTTACTCGGCCTACTTGAGGCCTACTTAACCTTTAGCTCGGGACCTCACATAATCCCCTTCGGAGCGCTAATTCCCATTGATACAATAGTTATATCCCCTGAGGGGACGGAAGGTTTGTACATTTGGAGGACTGATTTACTGCTTTTTCATCATTAAACATTGAATACGAGTTTGCTGATAGAGGTTAGTTACCAATGTGACCTAACATTGACTGATTTCGACCTGATAATCTTACCTAATAGTTAACAAGCAATTAAGGGATTCAGATGGGGAAGGAAAATATTCAGATGGTCTTGACGTCAGAAAATCAATAACATGCCCACTGAAACATATAAATTAGTTCAAGTGCGCTGACCCAAATTTCATGACTATCATTTTCACGTGAGAAAGCAAGGAGAGTAAAATCGATTTTTCAGTAAACCATAAACTTCTCGCATTCTAAACGGCAGCGTCTCGTGACTGACTTTCAAGTTTGCTCTATTGATTACGCATCGCAACTCAACACTTAACGCAACGTGCACCACCGGAGGCCACGGAGAGGAATTTCATGCTGATGCTGACCGACCAGAGGTCACGAACCCAATTTTCATGAAACTATTTACTTTTGGCTAAATAAAGCTGGTCTATGTTTGCAATTTTCGATATAGATGACAACAATTGACTTTAAATTTGGGTTGAATATTGAACTTCATTTTAACCAATTGCTGTCAAGGCGTTAATGCGTTCATTGGGTTTCTACGGTTATTAAAGGTTGGTTTGGTTACGTTGTAAGTAGAAAAATTGGGATATCGATTTTACTGCTCGACTGCATTTTTATTCTACCTAAGAAATATGAAAATGCAATTGCACAATAGCATTTCACCTCGTATGATAACAGTTACTTTTAAAAAGGTTGCGAAACAGATGAAATGTCATTCATTTACACCGCTACGTGAATGTGCAATTTACCAAATGGTACACACTTGACCCAATACGCAGGGAACGTGTTAATGCAAGCAGCACAACTCGGCCGTGTACATCATCGTAAGCAATGAATACTTCATATTGTGTTGTCTGCGGTGTCCCTGAAGGAGCTCATTTCAGGACGAACCATTCTTTTAGTCATGAACAAGAAAATCATACTGGGAATATCTTAATATGTTCTTTGGTGCAGTCTCTTTCCATTTTAATACAGAAACGTATTTCAAGCTGCATCTGATTTACAAAATCGACTGAAACATTGGACGACACCTATTTATAAATCCTATTTTTCAACTAGGCCTATTTCGTCATAAAGTTAACGTTTCTCTTCTGATGCTGCCAACATTAGGCTCTACGACTTGATCACAAAGCATTCTGTGCGTACCATTTAAAAGTTACTAATTTTCGCTCTCTCAATCGTGTTTTTGAAGGAATCCGATTAGGATTTTTAAAAGATAACCGCGTTTGACATGAACGAAGTATTAGTGTGTTTTTTATCTTATGACAGTAGCTCGTCAAGAAACGAACAGCAGTAATGAATACTCTTGGAGATCAATGTTACTTAGTTGTATACACCAGTTATCTATAGACAGATTCATTTGCATGTAAGGGCTGATCGCTGGGAAAATTAATGGGCTTTCTTAGTTTCAAATTGTGGTCAATATTGAATTGAATGTTGTCAACGGTTTTAATAATTTCGTTGTCACATACAGATGATGTGGTAGACTTGAAATGTTTTACATGAATGACATTGTCCTCGCAAATGCTTAGTGTTCGAGAAATAGAATAAATAGCGTTCAGGTAAGAACAGCATTAACGGCAGTTTCGATGCGGTTCTTGCGGTGTATGGCGGATACGGGACATGCGCAGTAACTGTGGCGGAAAAACCATCAATATCGGTATGGCCAAGTTAAGTTATTTTAGGTTTACTAAGGTTAGTTTATTCAACTAATCTAACCTGAGCTATCGTTATATCAATACTGTATTTCAGCTTATTTACGTGTCCGTTGGTTCAATTTCATATACGACGTTCCTACAACTTCAAAGTTAAATATCTCGAAAACTAAGCATGTGCGAGCACAATGTCATTCATATAAACGTCTCAAATTACCTAAATTTCGTAATGAAATTATAAAAGTCGTTGACAATATTAAATTCAATATTGACCCGAATTGTTCGGAAACGTTGTATCCCTTGGCCCAGCCCTACACTTCCTCTTACCGCAGCCATTGTTTGAGTGCAGGACGCAGGTGCCCCTGTACAGACTAGAGTTAAAATTTTTTCGAAATCGAAAGTTGAAACGTCATGGGTACACTGATGAGGTGTGCATGCATTGCTATTTGGTGTAATCGCTTATTTATAAGAGAACACTTTCTAAAAACCATCGATTTATAAACTGGTGTAAAAATGAAACTAAACCAAAAATGCTCGTTCTGCAAGGAGATTAGATTAAAACATCCTACAAAAAAAAACTTGGGTCTTGAACAGAAATTAATTATGACATTTAAAGACCAACCTTGAACTCGTTGACGGATGTTTTGAAGTAGTTGACATTAACACTCTAAATATGTAAATGGTATTCCTCGTTTTGCACATTCCATTTACATTATTAGTTTCACTATCACCACGCTCTTGTGCGATCATTGAGCCTTTTGTTTTCTATATTGGTTTTAACGATAATTCAGTTGAATCCCAGTTCACTGCTCTGTTTTGGAAAACACTCCTTTCCAGTGGGCAATTGCAAGTAAACATCTGCCGGGGCAGAAGCAAGGACATCTAATGCTTCACATATGACTGTATTTGCTCGGATGATTTGCCCAGCACGAGTTTTTTCCCCAAATGCAGATATTAAGGATCTGACATTACAGGCAATAGACACGAAGACTCTGGCATTGTTTCACGGACACAATACTTCTATTTCATTGATGAAAACCATTATCTCGTACAAAATTCCGGAGCCATTTAGCATCCATAACTTTTGAGAAAGCGTTATCTAATATCATCATGGCCGAGAATAATACTTTTAGATCAGCAAAAATGTTTCACCGAATCTGAAATTTGAGACTGGTAACACTGAAGAGCAATTAGTTCTCTGCAATACACGCTTGCAGCTCATACCGCCGTTTGTGTTGTCTTCGAATAGAGACAGAACAATGGAAGAACATTCATTACGTTAATTAAGCCTGAAACTCTCACAACGGTAGTATTCATCAATGTAGAATAAATCAAATTCTCATATTCAATGTTGCTTGACGCAACTCACGCTTGTTACCTCAGCAGCGCACGTGTACAGAGAGCTAACCAAAATTTTGTTTGGTGTTGTTGATACATTTTAAAATGGAATAGAAAGCTTGTTTCACTCCTTTTATTTGTTCAAAACGAAATATTTTTGGAATGAATTAGCTCCGAAAGCAAGATGGCAGTATGAAAAGATAGTAATTTTATGTTTGTGCATTTTTCATGTCCATGATGCTTAATAATTTATCCAAATATTGAGTATAAATGAAATGTATGATAAGCAGGCCTAAAGTTCTTTTAGCAAGTTACGTGTGGTCTCTGAAACTGGAAGACAGATACAAGCAGATGGATACTGACGTGTCAAGAAATTTCTTCTAATTTTCTTCAGATGTTTTCTTGACTAACTTTTCCCCGCACAGACCACCCAGCCCGGAATTGCTCCCGAACAAAAACCTCCGCAGCGAAACTTGCGCAAAGTTGTTCGCCAAGTCTGGCATTGCGTTGGCATCTCCCGAGCATCAACGCATGGTCTGGAATTCAAAGTAGCTTCAGAAGTGCAAGCGTTATTGCGTACCTTAAACGAGTCTCTGCATGTCAATACAGTTTTGTGAGCAACTTATTCATCAGTGCAAATTTGATTGACTACGCAAATATGAAGATTGTAGACGAGCGCTCAACAGCCGCCATGAGCAGATCAAAAGTTAACTTGTATCTGCGACCTGAAAACATCAATCGCAAGGTATTGATCTGGTGATCTTTGATGGTGAAATTTTAGGCTTCGATCGCATTAGATTTTGAGAAGAAATTACTGAAGGAAAATGAGAGGCAAAGGTTTTCTCAAATTTTTTATAAAACTATAAAATATCTCAAATACATTAAGATAAAATACTTGGCTTTGTTCATAGCAATATACAACTCTAGAATCTCTGTTTTAAACAATGAAATGCAAAATACTATTAAAGACATCGTGATGAATAGAAAGGATTTGTTAGTTAATCAATTAAATGCTCTACATATTGGAAATAAGGCGGGGGAGTGCGCTGGCACAAATCACCTCGCTCAGCTCGAGCTGCCAAATGCAACCGAGAGAATCTCCTGCCACCAGAGACACTCGAGGCCGAGACGAATTCAATGAGAAAAGATTTTCTCAAATTCAATAAGTTAAAATTTGACTAAACGCTCTTCCGATTCTCCCCCATGACTCATTCAGTGATTCTAAATTTTGAAATGTTTAGCGAGAGAATATTTTTAGAGTCGTTACACAATACGATAAGAAAACTGCGCCAGCTCCGTTCTTTGTTTTTCCCTAGAGCAGTCATCGACGAGTCTACTTAGTAAGCGAAGGATGCTGTAAATTTGATAGACTCTTGAATGTTAGAAAAACTGCATTAGCTGGCTCAACTCGAAACTTTTAAATACAGTTTAAATGATTCGACTTTGGTGTTTTCATAGAAGTGCTACAATGACGGGAAACAACCAATTTCTTTATTATAACTAGATAAATATACAAAGTGTTTACAATAATTCTTCAGATAATATTTTTCATTTAAAAAACAATATCCGAGATTTAAATTAGCATTCACATAAAAACCGAACCAGTAATTTAAAGGATATAAGTAAAAGCGTTCAAGTTCAAACCGACGCAGGTTAAAGTAAGTGAACTCTTTATTTCCCCAGGACAACAGAGGAGCTTACACAGAAGAGAGTAACTTATATTACTAATGAATGGAGAGGCAGCTTTGTTCCCTCGCTCTGGAAGTTTTACAGCATCAAATTTGAGTTGGGCTCGCTTGCTGTCGGAGCTTGACTTTCATGGGATGATTGTTCAGTCGGCGTGAGGAATCGTGCTCCAAACTCCGCCGGGCCAACTGTTGATCGTCATACCGTGCGTTTACCCCAAAGAAATTACCCAATGAAACACTAACACATCGTTCATACGGCACGATTTAAACAATTAGAACTGGACACGTTGTGCGAAAATTGAAAGTATCAGCCATCAACGTTACCTTCAAGATTGCAAATTACAAGTTAATTTAATTAAGTCCCTCTAAACACAATGAAGGTGTTTTCAAGTGAGGATAGAGGAAAAAATAATTTAATATAGAATTTAAGTTAACGAAGGAATTTATGCACAAGGTGTGTCATTGGAAGAACTAATAAAACAAGATGAAAATTGAAAAAGAGTATAATAAGGGGTGAAATGACGACAACAGTTAATCAGAAAAAGATGGACCGTAATAAAACGAAGAAAAAGCATTTTATTTCAGTAACAGGAAGCCCTACCAAACGTTCAGTTTGAGACCTCGCATCTCCCCCCTGAGAGCGGTAATTCCCACGGACACATTAATTGTGTCCCCTTCAGGAGACACCACCACTGAGATCTTTAGAGCTGCACTGTACGGTGGAATTTTAACTCGATTTAGTCGGCGGTTAGAAGTTACCCAGCGTATCAGTTGTGACTGCTTTGTTACTTTGATGTGCGAAGTGCACATTTTTTGTTCAGTGTCCGTGCTGAATTATTTCAAATTAATAAGAACAAGTTACGAAGCGACTTAATCAAACACCGCTGTTACATTTAACAGTAATATTTATTTGTAGAGCGCCACTTGAGAAACATGAAAAGTTATACAGAGTTCATTGACATCGTATACACACATATAATAGAAATTCTTCGTCACAGTCGAATGCTACGAGGATATAAAATAATTTACCTACAACCTGATAACATATTTTACCAACGGCATGTATTGAACGCAAACATCTCAAACTTTATTTTAACCACAAAAAAGAGGAGGGATTACTCTCCAGTATATTCAACATCAAATTTTAAATCGAGAGAAATTAATTTTTCTATTCATATTTTTTGTATAATTTTGCAATGTTGCTACCACCTCTCTGGAAAAAGTATTCAAAGTGAGATCAGTTCAGTGGTGAAAGTCGTCAAGACAGCGCAGGAAAAATACAACATTCACGCGCGTTCAGCCCTCCTTCCACTCGGTGAGTCGGGAAACTGATCAACTTTCATTCAAACTTAAAATTATTCTGATTCCTGCTGAACCGAGTCGACTTCAAGCGCCAGGATCTAAAATTCCTCAGTCTGGAGCATGACTGCACCAGTAATCACGTTTCCGTAACCATAAAATTTGGCTGGTTAAATTTTGAAGTTGTCTTAATGTGAAACAAAAATTTGGATGCCACACGATTCACGAGACAATCTACACCAAATATTATTCCAACAATTTGAAATTCAGCAAGAAAAAAGAATTAAATCGACATCTGTGTTTGAGGATTTCGCTTGGAACTGATGGTTATGACAATCAGTGGAGTGCGGCGCGGGGGCGAGTGTGGCGAGGCAGGGAACCGTGCTGTGCGCCAGGAGTTGTCTTCTCCATCCCGCTCGTGTTGTGAGGTAGCGTCTGTCCCTTCTGAGATTCCTTCAAATGTTGGCTGTAGCCTTGCCTATGCGCTGTGGAAACAATACTGCAGGCCATAATCGGATCCCGCATTTGCTTCACATCCTGACTTTTGGAGGTGAAAGTTTCAGGCAAGTTCTTCAGGAGATCCATTACTTGATGGAACTCAGGCACAAGGCGACTTTTGCAGCTTTCGTCGTCGTTACTGCCGTCGCTGGGGAACCCTGATGAGAAAAAAATGAACTTGTTTAAAGACCAGTAGAACTTCGATTTCGGCGCGTCGTCGTACAAGTTGAGGACAGCGAACAAACAGGAAAACATCTGTGTTCAACAAACATGTTTAAAACATTTAAATACTCGCATGGCGTACCTTCTTTAACTCAGTACAATGTTGTTTGAGACTTTATCTGAAGGGTAAATGCAAGCTTTTAGAGCTGGAAACATTTGACGAGCTGGTTTTTCGTAGGGATTTATTTCTTCAAGGAGTTTTTGAGAGGCACACTAGCGAAGTTCAGGAGCTCGAGACCAGGAATTTGTTCTAACATGTGTAGTTTGTGTTGTTTACCCAAATAGTGTTTTAGTCTTCTGCAACGGAACATAGTTTACGGCAAAAATCACGTGAAAAAGTCCGAGAAGATTTTAAAATAGCTCGAGTTAATCGTGTTTCAGACTGGTTTCGATTCAATAATGAAAGGACGAGGTACATTTGCCATCTGTTGCTTATTTTCTATGGTGTTCCTGACCTTCACACAAATGGGATTTCAGAGTGAATATTTGATAAATTCACATTGTTTGAGATGATTTTAATCAGGCCAAGTATATCTCAAATTTGATTTCATCAGGAAATTTAATTTTGTGATAACCTCTCGATTTCCTCCCGAAAAATCACGCAACGCTACATTCTAATGTAAACATCCGTTTCATTCAAAATCAATGGTAAAGAAGCAAGTAACTTTCACACTGGCAGTGCCATTGTTTCGGGTACTCTCACCAGAAGAGAGAGCTTGGCGGAATTGCCTACAGCGACAACTACACGAGACTGACGAACACACTGGGACTCTGCTAAGGAAGGCCAATATGAACATAGACTTCTCATATTGTGAGAAGAAATTTAATCATTACCATTACATTATCCAATCATTACATAACCAGCCACGAAGAAAGCGTTGGAAGCTGCGCTCGACTCACCGGACACCGTAGAGGTCCACGAGCTGCCGGACGACCCCTCGCCCTCGTAAGCGTATGCTCGCAGGTCGTCAGGCACAGCGCCTGCGTCGGTCACCTTCTCCTCAGCGCCGCTCAAACACGCACTCGGACACCGCAAGAGGTCCTGAACGGTGCCGTTACGATGCTTTACTGCAACGCCAACCCCACAAATTCTTATGAGAGCCAGCTTTCAAATTAGTCTAGATGTTTTGCTTTAAGTTTGGGCCGCAGGTACTTTGCAACTAACGATCTTAATTTGAAGGTTTTGAAGACAAACCTCGCGCGAGGCGATATTACTTACGGCTCTCGTTCCAAACCTACTATTAGCTTCGTGCACAATATGCCCTGAAGAAAAACCTGCTAGGTCGTTGAAAGTCTCGTTAATAAACCAGAAGTACAAGACGAAAAATTTTCAATGCAAACTTCAATGTAATGAGCCTTGGGTCCCTGAAATTCGAGCGTTAGCTCTACCAATTTGTGAATGAATATAGCGCTTAGACACAAATATAGAGATTAGAAAATAGAAACCGTTTGACCGAGTTGGCGATCAACTCGATAGCGATTGAAAATATTGAAGAAATTTTGGTTATCATGTAAATAAAAATACATAGCACAAAAACGAATGCCAACAATAAACTTGCAATGCATTGATAATTGTAACATAACCATCCCAAACGATGTTCAATACTGTATTGTTCAACAAGATATTTGTTGAGAGGAGTTCAAAGTTATCAGCGCCCTTAGGTACCATATTTGGGACAAAAAATTGATGATAGATAAATGTTTAGATTTATGACATTGAACATGCTCGTGCAGAAGGTCGTGGTTGCAATTTTGCAAAGGAAAAACAAATAATGAAATAAAATCTAACTCATACCTGCATTGAAATCGAATTTAAATTGACTCTCACATTGAGTGCAGCGCTCAGCAAACGGCGTCCTATTGCAATCTTTGCAATTTTTATCTGGAAGGTACGTCGCACGGGGATTTGGCTGTTTCCCGGGTTGCAGTTCTTTGAATAAATGCTCAATTTTGAGCACCGCGCACCAGGAGTTGTGTGAAAAAATGAGCAAATATCACAATTTGAGACTCAAATTTTTAAATGAAGAGCCAGTGATTTTCGCTTTTCCAGAAGACGCTTTCTGTATAGCGAGATCCTGTGTTCACTGGATCTCATGGTTTGAAGTAAAGAGTAGAGAGGTGTGTCACTCTAAGCAACGATTGCACATTTATAGTGCCAATGAAGAATTCATCATAGCAGTAATGCTAGCAGAGAGAATGAGCAGTTCATGTTTTTACGTGAGCTTTTGGTGCGGAAGGCGTAAAATCGAATTCAGTTATTAACTCCCGTTTCGCAACCACAACATGCACTGAAACCTGTACATGCAAGTTATAAAGTTTCTTTTCTTTAAAATGCGATGCAATACTTCAAAGTATAAACATGTTGCAAAACATTGGAGTAACAGCATCACGACAAGAACTTAAAGCGTTAAATAATTCTTCAGAAACCAGTCCCTTTATTCTCTTTCTAACCAGATTTAAGATAAATATGCTGATGATGAAGAATTGGAAGCGTCCCCAGGTAAAGAATGAAAAATGGGATTCATTCTTTACCCTAAGTTTTAAGGCGCGGCTTTTGGTAGGATAAGAAGGAAAGAAGCAGGTCCCATCAACTCCCGAGAGGGCAATCAGCGTTAGCATAATGACCCAATCCATGGCAAAGCGCTTATCAGGCTCTACTCAGCTCCGACGCCATAATGCCCGCTCGTTTATGAGCTCCAAAAGACATCATGAATGATAGACGCCCTATGAAAACGGGTACTGATTAACAACGACGATATTCTCTGCAGTAAAGTCCAATGCGAACAAAAGGAAAGTGATCGCAGTCTTGTAGATCGTGATCGATAAAGTTTATCGTCTTTTGTACAGTGATGTTCGAGTTTATTGCAATGTGTTTTCAGACAGCATTGCTGACTACATTCTCGCTTTTTCATAGATGTTTTTGGGAAATTTGAATGCACAAAAAATTAACGAATTACATTTTTGCTATAGTGTTTTTTACACCCATCACAAATGGAGTAGAAAAAACATAAACAGGTACAGAGGAATAAGTATAAATGATGCTGTAATGATTGTTGGCATTAGCGAATTAAGGGGTAATAACGGGGTAACAAAGCAAATAAAATAAGACGTGCGATCTAATTTATCGCATTCGTTTATTTTTAACAAGCCGACGACGTAGAACTTAAATCGTTTAGGCCCTGCAATTATGATCAATTACGTTGTGCTCCAAGGAAATACCAAGGATGAAAAAAGCACCTAATTTGAGTTAATTTCAAATTTGTTTGAGACTCTCTAGCCACAACATTTGCGATCGCACAAGAGCGGAGAGACGAAACCATTTAGTATGAACGGTTGAAAACGGGGATCGATACCCAAGGTGTGTTCCTGCAGCACCTTGTGGAAAGAAACAGCTGGGTTACGAAAGAGGAGAAAGAAAATAAAAAAATTAAGTGGGGAAAAGCATGAAAACTGAAAAGACAAAGTCGGTCCCCAACAACATTGGATAGATAGACCTAACTACTTACGACAAACAAACTTAATGCACATCCTTTGCCTCCTGAGGGAACACCTCATTCGAATCTAATTAAAGCTGCAATAACAGTTACAGAAGAAGAAAAACAATAATACTACTCAGGCTTGAGGAGAAGAAATCATTCATGGATTCAACCAATCACTGCAGGTAAATTTCTTTTTCAAAGAATAAACTTCTCCATCTAAATTGGTAGAAACTTCATGTCAAAATCTTGTACAATCCTGATTCAATTAAATTGAATTTCGTCAAAAAATTATTTTAACATGTCAAAAATAATCATTGACTCAGTCACGGAATAAAATTGAACTTAGTAGGCTCAACAATGAAATAAATAAGACACACTAGGTTCAATAAGAAAAAATGAATTTTAATAAACGTTCTTGTAGTTGTCTTTTAAAGGATAAATTAGTAAAACGAATTGTTATTTATTGAACAATTGGTCATATTTGCCTGAAAACAGCACAGCACAAAAACACAACACTAAACCAAAGTCCAAAGTAACAACTACGACCGAAATAATTCAAACAACTACGAACAATGAAAGAAAGGTGCAAAATACTGTGAGCTCACCAAACGAGCCCACTAAATTAGCATAAAACAACATAGATTAGCACACAAAAGGGCAGAGTGGGATTAATGAGAACGAATCAGACCTTGAGTCGCTCGCTCGGGCGCTACTTCAGCGTCGTCGGCCACCCCCTGAGAGATGCTGCGGATGGACCCCGCTGTTGCACCGCCCGCCTCGCGCTGGTGCAGCAGACAGCTCTGCTTTATTTTCGCTCCAGAGAAACCCGGGTCAAGTTTGACACTTTGGAGTTTGGAACTGCCGGAAGTTGCGGTCAAATGAAGGCATTGACGAGCCGGAGATGGCTCTGAGATACACAATTCTGATGGCGAAAGTGTGGAGTCATCGACGAAATCTTCTTTATGGAAGGAACATTTCGACAGCTGAATGTCTTCGAAAATTTTCTTTCGCTTCTGACGCCGCTTTAAAACCCACAAAAATAGTCCCACGACCACCAGCGACACTTGAAAAGGAAAAAAAAACAATCATGGTGAGTCAATTGAAATTTTTCTTTCGAACGAAATCATAATCCGTGAAAAATATTATTCCAGCCCAAAAGGACTGAAAATCTTTGTACGTGCATTTATTACTGTTAGGGAATATGAGGCTTCCGGACGTAAAAAAACTGGAAAATATCGATGATGCGACCAGATTACTTCACTTACTTTGAAAGAATAGTTTCAACGAGCGCAGATTTTCCTTAAGCTTTCGTATCTTCCATCACGTGTTTAAATCTTTGCTGAGAAGTAACAAAAAAAGCAAAAGCATTCTGTTAGATTGACATGAATTGCGTCACAAATTCAATAAGAAATCATGGATCACTGACGGAAGAAATATCCGTCAGAAAAATTATTTTATTCTAATTCAAATAGCTCATGGAAAACTTAGTACGTGAAACTCGCTACAGTTAAAAATAAAAATGAGCTAAGATCGAATACTAAAATAACTTGAACGTGAGTTACGGCAAACACTATATTTATTTAGAAGATATCGCTGTAATTGTATACAAAAAATTTCAAAACCACAAGAAAGTATTCAGAATTAATTAAAACACGCTTTTTAAACTCAAAGAAATGAGACTTGAAGAATTCATTTCATGAGTAAAGTAAAACAGAAATGTACGTAATAAATTTGTTCTTCAAAAGAACCTAGTATTTATAGTCTTTATTCGCTTTCATGCGCAACTACAGCAGGCTGGAGAATTAATGTGAATAGTCCTGGTTACGGTGATCGAAGAACGGCAATAATACGATAATATTTATAAAAATGTTGAGGTTCTCTAGGGTTGGTCACACCATAAAAACCATATTGCCGACAAGGAAAAAAATGCGAAATAAAATTTTTTTTTTTCAACGAAGTTGATACATGAGAGGCATTATGATGGTTTTTAAAACAGTTTAACCTAAAGGCACTTCGTTGGTAAACGTTCATGGGCCTCATAACAGTCCATGCCGGTGTTTGTTCAAAACATTGAAAGAAAAACCTGAAATTGTATTGCCAACGATGAAAAAACACAGAATGTAACACATTGACGTAAACGTTTCTGACAGTCTCCACTTACATTGACGTACGAGCTTTGTCTTCTGCGATATCATGGAATAATGTTGAAAATATAACCCTTTGTGGACCAAAAATTGAATACTTTGGGGAAAAGTTTTCAGGGACAAATATTGTCCGTACCCTGAAATTTCAGTAAAATTTACTTGGCAAGGTTTTTTTCCTCTAAAGTTATTGGTTGCTCTAATTTCGTCATTGATTTGAAAATATTCCCCTACTAGAAAAATTACTTTACAATTTTCTTAGTTGCCCTAAACTGGTAGCACTAACCCAATTGGCACTGGAGTTACCGTCAGTAGACAAAGGGATACTGGGTGAAACCAAATAATTCTACGTTCAAAACTAAAACGTTGACAGAGTAGAAATTCGCAACATCTTTCCGTGTGTACACATCAAAATAGTCCTTAGTAATTAGCTCCGAAGTACATGCTTTGCCACTGAACAAATTCGTGATGGTTCCTACATAAAATAATGCTGGTAGGAAGAAAGAAAGGAAAAAAAAATAGTTTATTTGTAATAAAGATCAAACAACGCATTTGCCACAATAGTTGTCATTGAAAATTCTTAACACACAGGTATTTCAATGATTTGAAATCCATTAAGAGTAATGTGAGCCCCATATTTCGCCAATTATATAAAATTTTGAGGAAAATGCTTAAAAAGTTTCCCTTGGTTAGTTTAGCCAATGGTTAAAAACTTATAAATATTGCTCAATACTAAGGAAGAGGGCGAACTTTGAAAAGAGCGCCGTGGCGAACTTCGCCTATTTCCGCTAAAATACGATCTGAGCGATTCTGCGACAGTAACCATGTAGCAATGAAATCGATATTAATAATTAGTGCTGTTTATTTAAAATCAAATGTATAATGATTGTCATGATTTTGTGATTTTGATTGTGATGTTCTGAAACATAATTTTGAACTTCAAAATTTACAAGAGTTTGTTGTACGTGAATTCTCGCCCAGAGATAAATATTAAAAACAGAAGTTGAGCAAGTTATAGAAAAGCCAACAAATTAAGAATCAGAGGGTCAACTAACCCATTTTTATCAAAATTCGACAAAAAAATTCGTACTCTAGGCAGGGGACATCAGAGAAAAATTCGACAATTCATGGAAGAATATGAGATATGACGCCAAAACGTGTGGGCCATTCAACTAAACGAGAAGAGAGAAGCAAGAGAGTGAGAGAGTTTGCGGTGTACTGGCGCTGGACAAACCACACTTGGGGACATATTCGATCCTTTTAAGGTGCTTTTAGCGTTCCCATTTCGGGACATTCATCGCCATCTTAACATTATTGGCCCTTTTATGTATTAATCTTTCTCTAGTATTTCAGCACCCTTAATCGCACGATCCTTTATACAAGATTAAATCAGACAGTACGACTCTTCGATCGCACGTCGCTTCTATCAGTTCCAACACGACATTTGCTCTAACGCAATACACCTGCACTCACAGAAAAGAGCGAGAGAAACAAGAAGCCCCAGCACCAGTAGAGGGCTGACGTGGTCCCCCGTTTTCTGGCGAGGGGCAGTCCACTCGCAGTACCGACCACTGCTCCACGATCCGCAGGCGCATCGAAATCCGATCTCTCCGTCCATCGTTTCCGTCCAGCTGACCGGTAACTCCAAGTCCAAAGGGAGGCTGGCATTTGCAATGTCAGGGATTTCGGATGACTGGACAGTAATTTCGGGATCTCGGAGATCATTATCGTCTTCATAGCTTGTGGATTTGCGGAAACGTGGTAATACCCAAGAATCCAGTGGCGACATTTTCTTAGACCGAAGTGTTCGTTTCAAAGTGGGAAAATTATGCGAGTCTTCGACCTGCAGGAAGGGCGTGGCCAGAGGCACAGGCACACAGGTGCTGCCGTGAAGACAAGGCGCCGTGGCGCACTCGTCCACTGGCCGGCACCTGCCCGCACCCAGCCGGTGGCCGGGAGGACAGCTGCAGAGGCAGAAAAACGAACTTTTCAAAAACATGAACTTAATAAATGAACAGAACAACGAAGTTGAAAAAGGTACTTTTTAGAATACTTGAAAAAACGTCTGTTGTGAACGTTGGGTATGTTTAGCCAAATTCAGTGAAATCATTTGTAAGATGCCAAAATTTACAGATAATTATGAACGTTTGCATTGACGTTTCAGCACAAGCGCTCTGATAAAATGCGACTGTGATCGAGTTGGCCATCTGCAGCTCAAAATGAACACCTTGTTATATTTAGCTATACAATGTAATAATATGAAATTAATCAATGCAATTTGATAGTACGGTATTATATGGTGAATTATAATAATAAAATTTGATACATAATTAAAAATAGAAAAGTAACACGAGTAGCACAAAGAGGAAAAGGCGTTTTTTACACTGAAAGTTTAGGTGTATTTGGCTCCAGAAAAGCTGGTGTACCGATCTCCTCTCCCTTCAGCAAGCTCTCTTCCAGATTTCTGCTGCGTAAATCGTTCATAGATAAAACTGCATTTACAGCATGATGACGATGAAATAAAAGATACCCAGGTTTGAACAGATTTTTAATGGTATTTACCACATATACAAAGGACAACGATTTCAGCTCATCAAGACTAATTATCTCGATAATAGACGCGCCTAGGCATGTCGGCAGAGCTCAGTATAAGTTTTGATGTCTATTAACACTTAATTCTTAATTTCCATTGCAATTTTCATGCGCAATAAAACAATGAAACGGAGATAGTTGACTTTCGATTTAATGAAAATATTGACCAGTGTGGGGGAGGAGACTGAACAGAGCTCTGATAGTACAGTCGTCACTTCCAGAGTAAAATAGGAGACTAATTTCTGCTTGACAGATACGCTGCGTCTACAGCAAGAATTTGAAATCTACCAAATATACGAATGGTAACGAGAATCGTCCGTACATTTCATGGAAGTTTTGATAATATTATAATGCATCAATAACTCACGCAACAGCTGTAGTGGTATATAAGGGCGAGGAGTGTGTAGACATGTTCGACGAGGCACAGATTTTCCGAATAAACTGGATATGGTTGTTCTATAAGATACTTTATTCGAAGCATTCGTCCCTGTAAGACTATTTTTGAACTTATATTTAAGGTTTAATCACGGTGTCCGAATTAAAGTGTTGAAAAAAAGAATGGTTTCTCAGCAAGATGAAAATATCGAGGAACGAAATAGAAGACAACCGAAGACATTCAGTAGCGCGCAATACTGTCCTTCACGTGAGAGAAAATGGAGTAGGAAGTGACAAAATATGGTTTCGGTAAAAATTCAATCAACAGTGATCTCCTGCAACGAGTGGTTTATTCATCAATTATCATTGAGGGCTGCCACTGAAGAGCGATAATTCTTTAAGATACAAAGACGAGACAAAGCACCGTCAAGATATTTCTCTGAATGCAGTGCACGGATCCCGCAAATCCTCAAGGGGCGGCATAGCTGTCGAGTACGTTAAAGTACGATCCTCAACAGCGAAGCACCCTTAGCGGACCTGTGCTTTTAAATCCCTTCAGAGTAATAAAACCTGAAAAAAATTAAGACTGGAAACGGGTAGAAACTTGGATAAATATAAAGTCTCGAAACTCGCACTTGAATCTGAAACAAACCGTACATGATAAGCTGAAAAAGATTAGCAATGAGCTTGAAACTCTCAGTGCTGGAGTGCGTGTTATTTTACAAGTACTATGGAGTAAAATGTATACAGGGCGTTTCAAAATTCTTTGAAGTAACTTCAACCTAAGGTTTATGCAGGTTGAATGTGGCACACAGTAATGAACTCTATGAAGTGGTCTCCAAAAATGCCTCGTTTAAAAGTTACTAAGACTGATAAATGAGTTACAGTGGCTAACGAGTGCCGTTTACCATAGCGGAAATTATGCGCATATCTGCAAGTTCCCAATTCGCGCAGCCAATCGACGGCTGATTGTAAATTAAAGTACCCGTGTATATCTGTATCTTTCCTGTCGAGTGCAAAATCTAGCCAAGAAGAGTATAAATGCATTGGTAAACTGTTGAGTGAAGTCGTACTTTAATATTTCAATTCTCCGTAAGTTTAAAACTAAACACTTTTGAATTCCCCTCAATGAAGCAAATTATGCTCATTTAACCCCGCAGGAATATTACTCAAGTTTTTTCAATGAATTCCGAAACACCATGAATGATATATAGGCAAAATAATACACGTTGATTAAATCTTCAGATTTCACATTTCTAAGCCACGAACAATTACGAAAATTGAACTATGCATGAACAATAGTATAAAAAGCATAATAATATATCTAAAACCCACAAACATTTAATAGAAAAAAATATTCAGGGACATGTATAAAATATACGTCAACAAAAGTTCACAACACATTTCAAGATATACGTACATTAATACTTCGTTGCACAACCGTTATTATGAATTTTGGCTTCGAGACATGGAGAGTAGTTCACTAGCAACCTTTTAAAAGTTTTAGGTGTAATCTTATTTCATTTTTCAATGCAAATTACTTCGAGTTCAGTGATGTTAAGAGACCTCTTTTCTGAATCCTCATTTTCAATTCCCACCACAAATTTTCGATCTGATTAATTTCCGGGGATTGACTTGGCCATTCTAAAATGTTTATCTTCCTCATCCTCAACCATTCGTTGGTTTCGTTTGCAGTAGGCTTTGGCTCGTTGTCTTTTTGGAAGGTCCATCCACGTTTCAATTTTAACAAACGAGCTGAAGACAGGAGTTGCTCATCCAATATTTATGATATTTCCAGCCATTCTTGGTTCCTTCAATGATGTGAAGTTTACTTACTCCTGATGAGCTGAAACACCCTTACACCATAATTGAGCCACCTCCAAACGTAACAGTGGGTATGGTGCACTTTGATGGTATACTCTTCGTTTTGTTGCCTCCAAACATGGTTTTTGCTGTTTCTCTCAAATAGATCGATTTGGTTTCATCTGAACACAGTGCTGAGTTCTGCTGGCTTGTTCAAATGGTAGTTGGAATACTTCAGCCTGGCCTTGACGGGACGTTTTTGGAGAAGAGGTGTCCTACGAGAGGTTCGGGAGCAAAGACCTTCACGGTGTAGTGCCCTGCTGATCGTGTGTTGGCTGGCTTCGATCTCAGATGCCCTGAGATCATCCTTCAATTCTTCACGGGTAGTTTGAGGCCTCTGCACTACTGTTCGGACCAATTTTTGAACAGAACGGTCTTTAATCTTCCGGCATTTCCACTTACGTATTTTGGTTCCAACCGAGGCTATAGGAACACGCAGTTGAGCACATATCTTCCGATATCCTAAACTTTCATAATGGGGCTCCACAATACGTTCGCGTAGGTCTTGGCTGAAGTTCTTATTCTTACCCATGCTTACGACTTTTCCGAATGACAGCTACTGTACCAATGACGAAGGTTATTGGAGATGATTGCTGACAAAAGTTCGGTTGCCAAATAGGAAAATGTATTAGAACGTTCTGGAATAATCCTAAAATAATTTTAATGTATAATATCGAGAAAAAAGTCGAGCATTGCAAACTTTTGTTCACGTTTTTATTATACATCTTTCCATATATTTTTTCTATTAAATATTTATGGGTTTTAGATATATTATTAACCTTTTTATACTATTGTTCATACATAGTCAAATTTTCGGAATTGTAAGTGGTTTAGAAATGTGGAATCTGGCGATATCATCAACGTATTGTATTCTTTCGCCCTCAACTGTATACTAACTCTGCTACATATTTTGTGGATTTCAGCCCGCTGGAAGTCAATCCAACTGACAACACTCGCGCAAAACGGAAAAAATTTCGTATCGTGCTAATTTACAGTATACTGTAAGTGCAACCCTTCTTAACCGAGATTACGTGCACTTTTGAATCAATCACTTTTGTGATCGATTTTGAAACCGCTATCAGGTGTCACGAGATGTGTGCGGTCCTATCCCTCATTAATTTACATTAATAAGGAGACTGGATTCTCGGTAATGAGGGTTTGGCGAACCTCCAAGAAATCATCAAATACACAAAATACAGGCAACCCAAAAATACACGAAAATTTGAATTATAAAGAATCCACGTTACATATACTAAAACAAGAATGGTACTCACCAATGTGAAGGTATACCACTTACACAACACGCTTTCCTGTGCGCGTCTGAATTGATGGGATGTCCTCACGAGGATAGGTATTAATACTGCAGAGATTATCGGAGAGATTTTATGCTCACAGCAAATACATAACACCCTGAACACACTACTCTTCTCAAGGCACTAACGCGACTGACAGAATTGTAAAAAAAATTCGAGCGTAATAACCTCATGACAATACTACCCTAATGATAGGGGTTGGCCAACCCACCACGCATCGACTAAATTAAGACACATGACAAAATGCTCCCTTAATGATTACGTTTCCAACAGCACAGAGCACGGTCATAGCTTCATATCACATGCGTTCTCTCAGGCACCGCTTCAGGACCGATTCCCTGAATTATTCACAGTTTAGTACAGTATCTTTTGATGATTGTATGACAGCGTCTCGTAAATTTTCTTCAAGTTGAAATTGACTGTGAAGAACTGCCAAGAGAGGAGTAAAACCGCCCTCCCGCCCAATGACGTGTACTTTTTATTTCTCTAATTTAATGTCTCGACCACGTAGGTCTTGACTTCTCTTCTTTCTTTCTCCGACGGTTCTCGACGCTAGACTAAAACCTACTCCATGAAATTCATCTAAGTCTGCTCGAAGGGCTGTCCACTTTTCTCGAACCCCCTCAAAAAGGAACCAATCACATATTGAGAGTGTTAGAGGTGTTCGTTTAGCTCCTCCTACATTTCCCCCATCACAGCGGTTACCTTTCAAAGCCTTTCGCATTTGGCCCCTACATTTTCTCAGTGTTTTTCTTGTAGAAGTTTATGCTTCGTGGTGCGGGCTCAGCTTATCGCGGTTCCAAACACACAGCGATAGACTCCCCTCACCCTAATTCGACCTTTGCCCTCGTGCTTTATGGGCCCTTAGACTGCCGTCTTCTCACGACTTGAAATAACACACAGCTCATGGCCCGTATACACACACAAGCACTCACGAGCCCACCACTCCAAAACGCACGACCGCTGGCTTACCAGGCATACAAAAATGTTGAAGCAACCCGTCTGCACTGTTGGAATTACGTAATCTTTTATTTGCGCTAAGATACTAACGAAGCTTACTAAAAATATGCAAAAAAAGCACAAAAAAAAACACATCCGTAAAAAATCCCAATATTAAATGTTTCTTAAAAAAATGCCCAAAAATTATGTGTAATTAAATGTTTCTTAACACAGGGAAATATCCCAACGGTGTTTCGCCTCGTCTTTTGCAAGCAATAACTCCCAGAGGACAAATGTGTATTTCCGTCAATCGTTCTGATGGGCACTTTTAAAATCGATAGGCACAACAAGTACGCACAGAATCCCCAGAAGATCTGACCTGCACGCGTAAGATCTCCAGGTGTCGACACAGAGTAGAGGGGCACCGCAGGCAGCAGGACCACAAGACGGCGCGGCCACGCAGCTGGGCGTCATATTCTGCCAGGTGGTCACCTGACCCCACCTCGTACCATTCAATTCAGGCGGCAGCGGCAGCTGGTGACCGTCCACCCGAACGTCAGAAATACAACCTGAATGGAACAGACCACTAATGGAATAGGCCACTAAGACTCACTGAACGTACTGTAGCTACGTACGGACTTTTCATTTAGACGCAAGGGAATTCATAGTTTTTGGCTCTGTTGGAGTTTTTAGTTATGTCCGTATTCGGTACAATCTTCAATTTGCGATGGGCATTAGCTCTCAAATTTATGTAGAAACATAGGGCTGGAAAAAGTGAGATCATTCATGAGTTCTTTCATGTGGAACGTTAAAAAATTGGTTAAAGACGTACACACCAAGTCATTACGTTACTAAGCCAGCTCAGTATTCAAATACATTGAACAGTACTAGCAGGACCCGTAGAAATTACACGAACAATGCCATCGTTACGCTAGGTGGACCTATGAAAAAAATTCGGTCAACATTACCTCATAAATTCCAACATAACATATTCTAACCTAACCTAACCTATCCTAACCTAACCTAACATATCCTAACCTACCATAACCGAACCTATCCTGATACCATGTCATACATAAAAAACCGTGGACCCATGAAAAAATTTCTACAAAATTACCTTACAAATTCTAACATAACATATTCTAACCTAACCTATACCTATCTCTTCCTGGCCTACGCTAACAGAACCAATTATGATAATATGCCAAACATAAAAAACCGTTGACCCGTGAAAAAATGTCGCCAACATTACGTAACCTATGCTAACCCATCTTAACTTAACCTATCCTAACCCGACCTATTGCATTCTATCCTAACCAAAGCGATCCTGATAATTTGTGAAAAAAAAAACCATGGACCCGTCAAAAACTCACATCAACATTACCTAAACTGTGCTAACCTAATTAAATGTCAAACGTACCAATGCATGTAGAGGCGACCTTTTTATGTCTCACTCAGGAATTCCGTATCCATGATACCGCAAAAAAAAAATGAAAATAAAAATGTTAAATGAATAAAAAAAACAAAAAATGATAAAAAATTAAGAGAAAAAAGACAAAAAATAAATAAAAATTGAAAGATACAAAAAATATGAAAAAAATGGATACAAAAAATAAAAGAATTAAAAAGACAAAAAGATAAAAAAAATATTTAAAAATAAAAATAAAAAAAAAAAAATGGAAAAAGTAAAAAATTAAAATATTAAAAAAATGAAAAATAATAAAAGATAAAATGAAGAAAATAATAACAACAATAAATAATAAATATTCTAACTTGGCCTAATTTACCTTATCCTACTGATCCCATCCTGATAAAACGTCAAACGTATCAACGCATGTAGAGGCGATCTTTTTATGTACCACTCAGGAATTCGGTCTTCATGATACTGCAAACTCGGATGAGAGCGTTACACACGAACTTAGTTTTAAGCGTATTAATATACAAATAGGTAATAAATCTCATGAGTGAAAACCTAGATTAAAGCAATCGTTTCTTGAAAGAGAGGTA
The DNA here is from genome assembly GCA_014220935.1 of Platorchestia sp. MABIK. Taxonomy (NCBI): domain Eukaryota; kingdom Metazoa; phylum Arthropoda; class Malacostraca; order Amphipoda; family Talitridae; genus Platorchestia; species Platorchestia sp. MABIK. The sequence goes on along the minus strand of JACJUY010001680.1, from coordinate 67,711 downwards.
AACTAGTACGTTTGACACCCCAGCAAAGATTTCAGTGAGTGCGTGTTAATTTTTCCTCTTCCGGAAAGGATTTACTTTAAGCGTAGTAATTAAATCGTAAGATAGTTTAAAGAAACCTCTAGAATCACTGAATGTCTGACAAGGCTGATGTTTTAATAGTGTTTGCAGGTTGATCTGCTGTATGATATACTGCGAAGTCTATATTACTGTTCTATTTAAACCCATTTCAATGAGCCACTTTTCTCGTGCAACAAGATGAGAGTTAGTTTAAACGTTCAGAAATACGATTTTGAGCTCGGGGAAGACGTGATTTTTTCAACCCGAGATGCAGTTTGTTCAAGATCTAAAAGCTTCAGAACAATAAAAAAATTGAAAACACAGCCATCTGTTTTCAACAGGGTGCATCTTAATGATGATCACTCCATCGTACAAGTGAATAATTCAAAGCCACTAATTCTTGTAATTTTGAAGAAAGTCAAGCCACGGTTTAAATAAAGGCGTGTTGGAAGTTTGAACATTACTGAATCTTGTCTTGTCACGATGCAACAGCGCTTCGAAGTGCAAGTTTCCCGGTGAGTCTAAACCACGTGCATACAGGTTTCTTGAATAAAAATTAGTACTTTCATTGAGAGATGAATTTCTAGGCCCATTCCTTGCTGAAATCTCTTAATAGACGACTGCTCTCTGAATTCCTTTTGCGTGGATAGTTAAGAGGTGAGCTAGGGTGTTTAAATTACTCTTTTTTTTTATTCGGCGATTGCGAGTTCGAATGCTAAATACATAACACCACATGTCAAAGGACAGAGCCAAATTGAAGAATGTATCAAAAACGTGCGTGCACAGCACCATCTTCCGAAGGCATAACTCACTGTCATAGAAGTCCTCTTCAACGCTGAGTACATTGATGCCTGCAAAGTATGGGAGTCCGCCCATGCAAATGCCGTCCTGCTTATCCACAGCCAGTCTGTGTGGGGCCTTCATCGACTGGGCGGCTTCATCGAGCATGACAAGGCTTTCGTTGCGATGACGAACATTGTCAGCATCGTCTACTTCAAGCAACAATTCGTGGCCATATCTCCGGGCGGTAACTGTATGCCATTGTCCATCACTAACCACTTCTGAGGGTAGACATGCTTCGGAAACTGGGCTGGCGGACGAAAAGCTGGAGGATGAAGAAAACTTGGACGCCGTCGGAATTTTGTACACTGCAACGCCTTTGATGAAAGCGCACAGTTTCCCGCGTTGAAACTGTAGAGGAATGCGAATGAAGGCGTAGCATGAAGAAAATTTTTCTCAGTTCTTACTTATGTAAGCACAAATAACTAAACATAACCTCTCTGCAGAGAATAAAGTACATATGACGAGTGATACACCTGAGGAGAATGTTTACCAAATTTAAAGAATTATAATCAAGAAGATTTTACTATCATAGATATAATAGTTCAAAAATGTCTCTACAGCGTTGGAAAACTATAACTCATTCAATTTCACGATCATTATCACTATCTTGTATGAGTAAGCATTTGAAGAGACGCAGTGAGCGCCCAACAGCAGAATAACGGAAGAAAGTGGTAAACGTATTCAATCGATTGCTACCGAGAACGAAGTTGTTAGCACCACGATACGACCGTCTCTGAGAGAAGCAGTCGGAAAAAACGTACAGATAACGTCAGCTCGACAACTGGAACTAGGCTCCCAGAGGACTCGCACGTCTACTGTTGTTTTATGACTGGTTGTTGGGATGGCTGGGAGAACGTAAATTATTGATGAAAGCTGAACCGATCAGACAGAGCGTTTAATATTTTGAAAGGAGCTCGGGAGCTCGTAACTCCTCCGAAGGGGACTCGGTTTTCAAGATGCGATAACAGACAATCTCTCCGCACCGTCTCCTCCTTAGGAGCCCTGGGTGGTTTAATTTTTGTTTTCATAAATTTTGTAGGATGAGCTCGCAACTAATATAAAAAGTAAAACGTATTACAAACATTTGAAACCGATAAATCCGTAATTATCTCTGCACATGAGCGGAATGGAAAATCAAACTGAATAGAGTTTCATGTAAGATCTGTTTCATGAGATGAACTCAAAATCTGTCAATATGTACTCTACTTCCACACCTGTTCCCTGCTATGGTATGGGAGATTACTTCTTTACAACAAAAACAGGAATGGGAAAAATTAGCTGTCGAAAGGCAATTTCACTCGAAATTCTTTTCTACTCAAACAAACAAGTCGATAATAGAAAAAGTAGCTAGGATATGAGACGAAAAGAAAGTAGGAGCAAGGAATCAGTTCACTTGCATGATGAATTTTTCAAAAACAAGAGGCTTCCAGAGAAATTAATTAGAAAGCCGTCGCTGTAAGTGTCGAAATAATATAGTACAACAACATCAAAAATAAGGATAAAGCCAAGAATGAAAGACTTTTCTTTCTGGGTAATGAAGAGATCTGATACGGGTACCTTGATGCAGCAGGTTATTGCGTCTTGACTTTGAAGTTTTGTCTGAGAAGACATACCTCAATACCTTCAAAGTAAGCAACAAAAATTAATGAATTTTGTAGCCAAAGTGTTATGCGCAGGTAAATTCAAGAAAAGCAATCAGGAAATCCCTCGCCCAAATAAACTCAGCTGAACTCTTATTATATTAGTTTATAAGTTAATTTAAGCCTCTCAAACTTCAACAAAGGTATTCAAAGAGACGAAGGATGAAGGTACCTTTGAGAACGGAGCTATAAAAGAACGTAGAATCTATGCACAAGGTGTGTTCCCACGCAAGATCCCGAGCGCATAGAATTATTAAGTTCGGAAGTAAGTTTATGAAACAAGAGGGGACTTAAAGAAAAAAGTGGTGTGCTGAAAAACAGGACAGCAGTGAACCGACGAAAGGGGGTCCTTAACACAACAAAAAATTTTTATTTCAACGAAAAAAAGCCTGCCTAATTTACAGCTGGTGACATATTTTTTCCCAGTGAACGCTCATGGACTCCTTTTCAAAAAAGTTCCTCACACATAAAGCCCAAAAATTATTCTCCTCTTTGAACCTTCATCAGAGCAATGCTGATATTGTGTAATTCCTCCCCCTCTATAACAAACCATAAGACGAGCGGAAGAAATCATTTCCTATGTAGTGAACTACTGCTCATCCAACATCGTATAAAAAGCTCTTTCGGTATCAGGAGCCCTACTGTGAAACAAACTTCCACAGATATGAATATCCCTCAAACATTGAAAGATAAGATGGAATATTAGGCCTCCCTAATCGCCACACAGGCGTTCAAATGTGAGGAAGGAGGGAGGCACTGTTTAGTATGGACTTAAGAAAACGCGGAATCTATACACAAAATACATAGATACAGTTGAGAAAGAAGTTCATGAAACGAGATAGAAAGTGAAGAAGAACGTAGATGGTGCTGAGAAAACTCGACAGTAGTGAACCGAAAAAAAGTTAACGAAATAAAAACCTATTTTATTAAACAAAAGGAAAGTTCACTTAAAATTTAGCTTGGGGCCTCACATATCCCTCTGGGAGCGCTGATTCCCATAGATACACTAGTTGTATTACTCTAGGAGGCATCAAAAACTGAAATAATTCAAGACTATTACAGCACGTAATTGTGCATCTCAACAATAACTGTATGTTGCAGTGTATTCTGAAGAAGCTGTTACGAAATATTTTCTCTCATTGCTAAATTTCTTATTCAAAGTTTCGAAGATATGTGTAATGTGCATGTGATTTCTTGCATGCAATTGAACGTATTACATACACACGCATGGCAGCCTAGGAAAAATTCTTACGCTGGTGACTTATCTTTTAACTTTAAAAGCCGAATTTTCTATATTAACTATTAACTTGTTGCGGCACTTCAGACATCACTTCGTTGTATTGTTACTAGCAAGCTCATGCGTCAATGTATGGAAATTATTTCACTGATAAAAACTAAATTAGGAACTTTGTATTAAGGAAGCATTGGGACTTCGACATGAGCTGCAAATTGTCTCGATCTTCGTTTTGGAAACTCGTTCAATTTCAAGTTTCCGTGGTCACAATCACTGTCTCTCGACTGGCAGCGATCCCCGATCTGGAAAGTCAATTAAAATCAATATTCAACTGCTGAATATTTTAGCAAATTTTGACCCCAACAATAACTTGACGGTATTATTGATATCAGAGTCCAATTCCACCCCGTCAGTGTCTGTAAAGCGGAAATGATTGCTTCAATGTTTTATTCGTGTAATGTGTTTTTGTTAGCTCTGAGTGACTTTCTCGTTTCTGACGTTCATGAGTATGTTATGATAGCATTATATGGGTAGTCTTCACGAATTACTCCATTCGCTTCGTAAAATGTTTCGGGTAGAATAATGTAACAGTCACTTTCTTGTTTCTGACTCCTGTGAATATTTTGTGGGATGGTAAATGTGCGTGATGGTAAAAAATTTTCTTCAAGCTAGTTACTTGGTATACTAGTTGATACCTAAGTATGAAAATATAGTTCTGATATTCTACCATGTAAAAATTTTAGTCTAAGAATCAGAATAAATAAAATCCAAACATTTTAATGTCAACATTATTCCGTAATATCGCAAAAGCCGAAACTCACATTTCGACCTGAGTAAGCATTTAAAATATCGTTGATCATCAATGCGTTACTGGCTTTCTATTTATTTATATAAATTTTTCTTTGTATTTACTTACAAGATTAAACTTTCAATTTCTAATAGAGGGAATACACATCCATGTTTTTCTCTCTATCATTTATTCGACAATTAACATGGGTATAACGATACCCATGTATCTTTATCAACGAAAGATCGTTATGTTGAAATATTTAAAAATCAATGATGTTTTTTTATCATTTCAATTAAAAAAAAACTGTTTTTTTCATTACAACTTAAAGAACCACACGCGTGGACCAGCAGTCTAAAGGAACGATATGAACCAATGTAGATGTGCTCTTAACCTGCTGCATGACCCCTGTTTAACGTTCCGACCTCTTTACCAGTAAAATTTCCTAGGAGCATTTCTTTCCTAGAATGAAACTGGTGCGAGTCTGAAAAAATCGGAAAGCCCACAGAGACTCCTGAGTGATGGGAAGACCCCGTCGTTGCAGGTGTCCGATACGCTAAGAGGAAAACACGCACTAAACCAAGCTCTAATAACGATTGATGCGCAATTACATTAGCGCAGTGAGTGATAGGGAGTGGGAGCCGCGAGAGGAATCTGTTCCAGGCAAGTGCGAGGCTGGACTATTTGCGGAAAAGCCAAATTAAACGCTGTGTTGAATCTTATGTCTTCACTGGGGACGGAAGACAAGTAAAAAATAAGATTTGAATTTAAAAATGGAAAAACAAGGGACACTAACTTTAAGTTCTATTTCGATTGCTCAAATATTCTTTCTGAAAGCATGCTAGTAATACACTGTTAAGTGAAGAATAAATTGAATATTCCGTAAAATAATCAAAAAATATGATTATATTCTTTATTTCATGGCCGAATTCGAATGATATCACAGACGAATGCGTTTCACGGTCGAACCTCTAACCATTAAAAAAAAAATCTGCTGAGGCGCATTCAACGGGTTCAAACGCACATGAGGTGCATGCAAAATCTCCATACAGATGGCGTAAGTGATGTGACAATAATGACGGACCTTCAATAGAAAAGCAGCCGTTTGGTGATGGGCGGAGAGCTGGAGCAGCAGTCCGGATTTCCTGCGGGTGCGGAGCCGGAGCTGCAGGCTGGTGGAGAGAGGGTCAGGTGCGAAGGATACCGCCAGTTTGGCGTAGCTGCTTTTCAGAAATGACGCTTGTCGCGTCAAGCGCTCGCAGCGAGGCCCTTCGAACCCTGGAGCACACGAGCAAGAGGCGTGGTCTCCTAGACCTCCAACACAGCGACCTCTGGCTCCACACTCCTTCCCCACGTCCATGCAAGCGTCGTCTTGTATCTGGCAGCCTGGTGACGTCTGCCAGCCGTGCGACACGTGCCCCAGGTCAACCAACTGCGAGTGAAGTGCAATTCTATTTTCATTTCTAGATTTATTAATGAAACAATTGCAGTTATGACCTTAACAAAAATTGGCAAGAGCTGTTGAAAACAAATGAAAAGAAATGATTAATTTAATGCAAGCTGAGAATAACTGGACCGAGAAGTCGCTTGTGAGGAAAGTCGGCACAACAATCAGAGTCAGAGACAATAAGGACAATTAAAAATTAGAGCAACGTATTCTAATGCATCATCAAGTAAATCTAGCTTCGAATTTAGTAAATTTTTTAAAAATTAATAAGGAATCAGTGGTGCTTTTATTAAAAAGGCTGAATGCCTCGAAAAATGCCAACTCCAACCAGAGTAACATTGTGATTGGCTAAATCACTGCTACACATCAAAATGCTAAATGCTAATCAATTCATTCAAAACGACTAAAGAGCTAGCAGGTACAATATCTTTTTGATGATCTTCCCGTCAGTTACAGTCACGTCACTTTTTTGGTTTGTATGGTTTGATAATATTGTCAACTCCAATAGTTTAAAATTTTTCTTCTTTCTTTAAAACGATTTTAAGACAGCACTCTGTGAAACTAACAGCCACGAGCACCTGATGTCCTCACCTCTTCGTTGATACGCAGATGCGATATGCAGCCCTTGAAGCCGGCCGTGACGACAGCGGGCTGAGCAGGCGACGAGTGCAGCGCAGACTGGTGTGGCAGCGCCTGCGCCAGCCCGCCCAGCTGCACCACTCCCGAGTGCGTCCAGAACGCCACGTCCTGAGGGTCCCACTTTGCGTGGGACACGCAGTGGTGCCGGGCCTCTTGAGTGTCCGGACCCAGCCACCCACGGGCACAACGGTCCACCAGCGCAGATAGGCCCTTATTTGTGAACGTTGTTATGCTATTAAACGTCTGCTTGTCTATTCCATTAAAATCGAGGAGTCGTTTTTCCGTTATAAATTGTTGTACGGCTGAGATCCACATTGGGATTGGGAAATAAAGTCATTTTTGAAATTATGGGTATATGGGCCTTTTCTCCTTTGATGTTGTAAAACATATCGAATGGTTAAAAATACACTAATACCCATTGAAAGACAAAAAGGAGCTTGCATCAGGTGTGAAAGAACCGCTCAGAGTGTGAATAAGTAGGCTAGAATCGTAAAAAATCTAATAATCCCTATCTACCATAATAAAATCTAAAGGCTCTGCATTGGAATTGGCTTGAAATCAGTTCGAGAACGCGAACAACGCGAACAACAAAGAGAACGCTAAACTATGTGAAGGAAAATAATTCGTAAAATACGGTCTTGACGAACGATAGCTTTTCTTTAAACTCTGACGCTAAAATTAATATAAAAATGACTGCCTTAGGTATTGATTACGTAAGCAATTAGCAGTGTAAAGGAGAGTTATCGTGGGTGCTGACAATTCTGATGTGTGCTCAACACAGTTGAAAATGATGGAACCTTTGGTGACCGACGCCATACGGAGTAAGTAGTATTGGAGCAATAACGCATCACTGCTCCACGCATCACACTAAGCGAAGCAACATCAGATCCATTGCATGACTCGCATGAGACAAGTGTGAAGGTGATCATCATTTTGAATTTAAAGCAGGGAGAAAAATTATCACTGAAAGAACAGTTGTGTCTAACTGCAAATATGACACTTGTTTATAAACAAACAAAACAGAAGTAATTTACGTATGTGTATTATGATTTTGCATTTCGAAATGAAGGTCTTCTTTTCTCAAGCTTGGTGTGTATATCCTCAAATTAGGCAAAGTCAGGAAAATAATAGTACGTTGATTGAAAAAAAGTTCTGTAATCACGCTGCCTGGTTTGAACATTAGCAACGTTAATCTACGTCACTCGTATTTAAACGGTTATTCCTGCGCGAAAAATTGAATGTACTGAAATGTTTTCTTCATTTTATTGGAGAACTTTTCGATACCACTTCCCAACACACGCCACCCGTGACTCGCAATTGTGGGTCGGTCAATCAAGAGATCTGTTATTTGCTTGTCTCAGTAAGTGCCGTTGATCGATCAATACTTCACATCACCATCTCTTTACTCAAAGTTAAAGCACTAATGATTCATTTAATCAATTCCTATCACGCGGATCACATATTACAATAACCATCATCAGTAAAACTATCCTACATCCAAGCACTACTATTTCCCACCAACTAACGATGGCGTCTCTATGTGTGCTAGAGATCCACAGGCGCCTATAATACTAGTTTTTGAGACACAATCAGCATACCTCGTCCGTCAGTCGTATGTGTACATCGTGCCATTTCCCATCACTGAGAACTTCAGTGGAGTTGACGAAGGCGGACAGCGTTTTGCCGGTGGGGGCTTGGAGGACCACTTGCAGTCGCCCGTCCACCAGCTGTACGGCCAGGGCCGCCCGCCTCTGCCGCCCGGCGGTCACTGCTGAGTGATCTGTGCCGTTCCCAACGATATTTACGAGCCGGAAAATGGAACGTTTGTTGGGAGTTGCAGTTCTTCCAGTGGAACTCGTGAAGCTATTACTGAGGATTGGAGAACGTTTACTAGAAACGGTGGAGCGTTTGCTGGGGACCCAAGCACGCTTGGAGAGAGAGCCTGAGTAGAGAAGAATGGCAGTGTCGCGGGTAGTCACGAAGCTGAGACTTATGAGACTTGGTTTGCAGGGAGGCAGGGGAGACAACCAGGCCCAGCCTGACCCGGAGAACGAGCGTGCCGCCATCTTGCAGACTGGACCGACAGTGTGGCCCGGGCACACACACCTGGTATGAGGCAGCGAAAACGTGCTTCCTTAATTAATATGGAGAAAATAAAATGATAAGCACAAAATGCAACATCAAACGTCAAAAATTCAAATACCTTTTTTGAAAAAATTTTACGAAGTAAGAGATTGATGACATGTTTAGCCGATATATGTAAAAGTTGACTAAATGCCAAATACCCAATTCTGGAAAATGTAACTGCTGTGAGTTCCTACCGTAAAGATTTAGATCAGTGCTGCTGCTGCTGCTGCAGTTGAGATTCAAATAAAACTCTCTTTGTAAGAAGAGATTGAAAATTGAACATAAAATCAGAAGAGAATACATATACTTCGGACAAAAGTTTGCTCTTAATTTATTCTAACCCTAACACTATTTAGAACGTAGACTTTTGCTTGGAACAGTTCGTATGATGTACTCCAGTTACATATTTCAGTTACAGGGGTTGTTGTGCAGCGATACACTGTGCGTGGTGCAGTGTGTGTGTTCCACAACTCGTAATCACGCGGTGCGAGTCGGGCCGCGGCGGTGAGCCGTACTCGGTCGCTGCACAGAACGGCGCCCGCACTCCCTCACTGGCAGAGCGCGGGGCCAGAAACCCGAAAGACGTTCTGCTGACAACAGTTATCTACTACGCCAGAAGTCTTACTGATTTGTTTACTGATGGAAAATTTGGTTGGGTGCATTAGAATACAGATAAATTATGTATAACCAATGATAATTAAGAAGAATTTTTTTGTAACAATGCACGAAAACTACCGAGATAATAAGAGCAGCTAGTAGGAGCGTTCCCTTACAGTCTCCCAAGAAATTAATAATTTTTCTAATTTTTTTCCTGTAATTTAAGTCACCTAGAGGAAAAACATTGCTAGGAAGGAAAGGTATGCTCTACGACGTAGGCATCCGTTTGACAAAGTAGAAGTTATTAGTGTGAGTTGTGGTGAATGAGCTTAGCGACAGATCGCGTCCTAATGCATTCATGAATATGCATGTAGAAACGTTTCATCGGTTGTGTGAAAAACATGCATTTTTAGAGTTGTTTTTTATCTACTGGGGAAATTCCTTCAATGTTGAAAGCTCATACCTGAATGAGATTGGTAGCGCTCCCGCAAACAGAAATTTTACCAAGAAAATTTTCTCCTGATATTTGTGTACGTAGCCAAGGAACTAATAATAAACGCGATCAATCTCGTTAAAAAGTGAACGTTAACAAAAATGGAGTTGGCGCTAGGCGATTTTAATCGCGCCGCAACAGCGCATCTGCTCTCGCTCTCTAGGGTCTCAACGAGGCTCAGGCACCGCTGTCTACGCTTCAGTCTTCCAATAAAGGAACTTGTGAAAGTAAATCAAAATTTAAACAGCGCGAGAGATTATTTAAAAAGTTGAAATGGAAATTGCTTCTATTAGGCTACATTTGGCAGAAACAAGCGAATCAAATAAGAAATGATTTTATTTGCCCTCATTGAGATCAGTGCCAGAGGACAGCAAAGTAAGCAACTGCAATATCAGGAAATACTAAGCTAAAGCTTCCTTCCTTTACACTCCTCGTAGCTCTCCAGATTTCAGGTAATAAAGAAAACAATGATACTAGAACGAACAAGGCAGGTTCACAGGCATTTTAATGGTGACTAACTGCCAGCTGAGTAGATACATTCGCAGGAACTTTTACACCTGACACTGGAAAACAGTAGGACAGCTAAGTAAATTTGTCTATGTTATTAAACTACCCTATTAATTTGAGAATAGATTCCCTTTTTACGGTAAATTATTTCATAACGCAGACACAAGATATACTGAAATTGCTTGCAAGCAAATTTCTCTAAGGTTTACTTGGGTGTTTAGAGCTATCGAACCGATGACTAAATACGCGACACTTTTCAATGAGTAATTTTTTGGCACCCTGTTAGGAACCTTACGTCAAACTTCAACGTAAATTACTCAGGAATATTCATGTTCAGCGAATTAGTCCCTTCACAATCTAATTTTGAATGTGAAGCTAGTTTAACACGTCAAGTGAAATTAATAGTAGTAGTTTCTTCTGATCGTAGCTCGCATTCATTTCTCTCAGTTAATTCAGTAATTAAGCGATTTTACGCAGTACTTTGTTCATTGAACTACAGGGTTCGCACGTTCAAGATTTAATGAAATTTTCTGTCGGAAAAATTGTTGAAAAAATTTGATATTCTCAACTCGTTGAGTTTCGTATCACTAAATATCACTTAAATAATTAACATGTCTCATCCGGTATTCTCAATTTTTTTTGAACCGACAGACGTTTGTTGTGCGAGGTTTTTGCACTACCGCCTACTTCTCGAACATGAAATGTCCCGCTGGCAACACTTCGAGATGAAGCTTTCAAGAATTGTCAATACACATAAAAACAGGAGAACAACTGCCAGCTGCTCAAATGATGAAGAAGGTAAGGAAGAGAGGATAACAAGGAAAGAATAACATCAAAGATAGAATGAGTAATGCATCGTATAGCGTGTCATCACAGAGCCTAGCGTTCGGCTCACCCCTCACTTTCCCCCCCGCTGCATTGGCACACAATGGAAATGTCAGTCTTTCAAGCAATTGTACTAAAGTTTTATTCTTTGCACAGCGAGGCGCGTCTAACAAGTAAATATCATAAATATATAAATAAATAAAGTAAATATCTTTGAATAAAGAAGCAACTCTCAAATAAGCTTGAATATATGCGTTCATACGCACGCTATTATTAAGAATACAAATTCGAGATTAAACGTGTTCCATCGATACTAATATTCACGAGTAGTCAAGCGGATTAAATTTACTTGCTATGGCAGGCGAAAAAATTCTTGTGTCCAAACTCTGGCAACAAAACAAAGCATTTCATCAACGGATTAGTTCAGAAAAATGAAATGAAAATGTTGTGAGTTTGCTTTGTTTTATTCATGGAAACCGTTCAATTCCAAGGTTTTGAAACGATGACTTCCTGAGCGACTAAATTTTTTTTAACATTATTGTTTGAAAGAATTTAAAAACAGGAAAAGTTACCGCAACTTGTTATGGCTCAGAATTCATATCCAGCGAGAATCCTGTGGTTGTATAACATTCACGACATCGTTTATTTAGACTCTTCATTCTCCATTGATCTGAAGCTTCGATTCTTGATTTTGCGTAAACTTTGGCACGTGATTGTACAACCACAAACGCCCACGACTGTAAGAGAATGATCGCAAATCTGCCGTGGATAGTGATGAGCGCTGTGTTCGTTGGAAGGAGCCTCCTTCTGGGGATCGTAGTATGTACCAGGTCAATATGCCTCATGATCTGCGTAAAGATAATTGCAAACAACTCAAACACACACAAGTTAAAATCAAACGATCTTTGGGCGAAGCCTCATTGCTAAGTGTGCACATGGCGTCAAATCATAGCTGGAATTATTTAGTTTCACTGAAAGCTGCTTGGCCATTACTTGTCGATGTTATAAACATCAACGACATACTGTGACGTTTTGTCAGAAAATCACAATTTTCTGTGAGAAGTAAATGACAACATTTTTATTATATTTTACTAATTTTAGCTCGCAAACATACCGCGCAAACTATGTAAAGTAAAAAAAATGTGCCTTGTTTACATAACGAAAGCGTAATTTAACTCAGGCATACAAACAAGTGATTAGTAGGAGCCTTAGTAAAAACAAATTTACGTCTAAATTCCTACCTTAACCGGCGGTGCTCTTCACATCTTCCGAAATAACTCTACACGGTCTAAAAAGGTGAGATAAAGGTCGGGCGGTCAAAAGAGAAAATAAGGCACAATTTTAATATTGACAGTGATTTAAAAAAAACTTTTCGTATAATATAATAAACTTCAGTAGACGTTTGGGAAGAAGTCTTGGTTTTCTCTCTCCACGACGTACGATGCAATAGATTAATGCGGGAAATGCCACGTCATTTGAAAGATAACCACGAAGTAAACAGGGCGAATGAGTGCAGGGGAACATGCAAGCTGACTTTCAAATTGCACATTTCACGGCGCACGCAGTGCAAGTGTAGATGACTCGAACGAGTAGACAAGAGGGATAAATATGATGTTCAGTTCGGACTCTTATACATGGACGTCAAGAAGGGGGCGGTTGAGTAATTTATGGCGGGAAGAAATTCTCAGCACTGGCGATAGGGCAATAGAGATTTCCAAGAGCAAGAAATAGAGACCGTCAGCTCAGACTTACTGAAAAAAATATTATCAATAGTAATGTCAAGTTAAACTACCGTCGTCTGAACGCAATCACATATGATAGATCTTCATCACAACTTAGCAAGAAATCCCGCTGAGATTTCTTGAAGATGTGGTATAAAAATGCCTTTCTGCGATGGCTACGTTTTCTACAAATTGGAATCTAATAAAAACCGAGCGGCTCAATTTGTACCACCTAAGAAATTTTAGGGTAGTATTGCCGCTTCAGATAGTTACAGAAGTGACCAAAACGGTCGTGGTGCAGTGGTGGCCTCATACCGTCGCAACGGTAACTCCAGACCGTTATAACAGTGATTCCAGATCGTTACAACGGTGACTCCAAATCATTAAAACGGTGACTTCAGAGCGTTAAAACGGTTGCTCCAGATCGTTAAAACGGTAACTCCAAGCCGTTACAACAGTGATTCCACACCGTTACAACACTGACTCCAAACGTTAAAACAGCGACTCCCAAACGTTACAACAGCGACTCCCAAGCGTAACCACAGCGACTCCAAACGTTTTAGGTTCACTACAACAGCTCACCTCTGCCCCCTCTGAAACGAGCCGCAGCGACCTCCGTTGAGACAAGTTCCAGGTCCACAGGACTCCAACGTGGGCAGGCTTTGTGACGAAGGCAGGGACTGAGACAGAGACTGTGGGCCGCATCGGACAGGCCGGGATAGACGGGGCGTCACCAGGGCGCTGCTGTTGCCGTCCACCACCTGACGGCAACACGAATTTCATTTGTTAGGAAGCATTTCATTTGTTAGGCAAAGGAGGGCCTCGTCATCAGTCACTTGAAGGATACAAACATCTTACGTGATCAGTCACTGCTGTCGATAACAACCTGCAGCACATAAGTATTTTTTACTGCACCATCAGCTATCGTTGATATCACCAAAGTAGAGCTGTACTTTATTATAACAATGAAGCTTTGAGAGAGCCCTAAAAAAAAAATGTTGACTGAAATTTTCGCAGACAAAAACAGTTTTGTTCACTGTGAAAACCGTTGCTTTCAACTCACGGATAAAAAGAAACGAGCTCCGATATTTCAAAAGAGTGAAGTCATGAAATCGCTGAGCGTGTTGAAAGGGACGGGCTGAGCACAGCACAAAACAAGAGCTCGTCATGTGAAAAGAAATGTTTCCAAAGCGTCAAAATAGAATGGTACTAACATAGTTCTTGCGAGTGTAGGCTACAAGCAGTTGAGTATCGCTGCGGTAGCAATAAAGATTACTTCGTGCACTTGATAATTTACTGCAAGGAAGGGAAAACGTAAAACGCAACGGGAGCAAGAGAGTAAACGCAGAGAACGAAAAAAATTGATAGAGAGAGTAAACAAGGCCTATAATAAAGGCAGGGAAAAATCTGAAACAGAAAAGAAAAATTTAATACGCGTAGAAAATACAGTTTAAAACAGTTTAATAAAGCGCGAGAAAAATATTTAAATACACAAGAAACAAAGTTGAATGTACAGAGGGAGAACAATATGATACAAAGAGAGAAAAACTCAGGAATAGAGACGTAAGTTCATTCAATGTATGGATTTAGATTAGATTATTAGTTAGTTTAAGCCTCCCTATCCGCTACAAAGGCGATCCAAAGAGAGGAAGGAGGAAGGCACCATTTAGTATGGAGTTTAGGGAACGTGGAATCTACGCAGAAAGGGCATAGAAACAGTAAGATGAGAAAGAAGTTTATGAAACAAGATCAAAGTTCAAGAAGAATGTAGTAGGTGTTGAAAAAAAACAGAACAGCAGTGAACCGAAAAAAGATGGTCCGTAACAGAACGAAAACCTGTTATTTCAACAAAAAGGAAGCCTACCTAACCCTTAGCTCGGGCCCTCACATAGTCCCCCTGGGAGCGCCAATTCCCATAGATACAATATTTGTATCCCCCTGAGGGGTCAATGTATGGATAAAAGAATGGTAAAATATATTAGAGAAAAGGTTTAATGAGAAAAAGGGGTAATGTGTAAAAAAGTCAAGCTTAAAATAGAATGGAAGTGAGGTTTAAAAGATAGAAGAGGGTTATCCATAGGGAGAGAAAAACATCCGAAATCTATGAAATCCTAATTTTTATAACTAAAGACTAGAGACACAAAAGTTAAACTTACTGCAAAAACTGAAAAGTTAACAAATGGGCAAATGAAAAAAGAACTTTAATATATTAGCCGCAAATACTAAAATCGTCAGAAATTTACAATGTTCATTTTCGCTTAAGACAAGAAAGTGAATAGTGAATACCAGTTGTAGTTAAAACTCTAGTGTCGAGAAGCACAAGAGAAAGACGGCTGCACGAGCACAGAGAGCCGTTAATTCATGCAGACTGAGCGCAGAATCTCGCTCGTGTGAGCCGTCACCCCTGCAGCCCTCTGCCGCCTCTATAATGAGACCAGAAATGAAATAGGCATCCGCCGAAAAGTTTGGTTCATGTCGATTGTAATGCTTCCCAAAGTATTCCGTTCGATATTATTCGATATTTCAGTGCCTGAGAAAAAATACATTTTTCAAATGAAAGTCTTTTCTCAGCTTCATACACCAGCTTCAAGACTGAATAAAAGACTCTGCATTTGGTCACTGGGATCCAAATAATATTGGATTAGCCACGAGCGATCATTCATATTTACTAGCGTTTGCCTAAATGGTACTGTTTTTGATGCAGCCTACGAGCGCATACACCCCCTGATCTGCGCAGCTCCACACTATGGGCACATTTTTATGTTTCAAAACTCGCTAGATCTAAAGGCATTTTTTTCATTTAAAGCTTCAAATGAACGAAAAACCGTTTCTGGACGTCAAGAAGAGCCTGAAACCAACACTAGTTTCCAACGCCGTGATGCAATAAACTACATAGTTTCGCTACTACCACTGTTCACATGAGTGCTATGGGAACCTTTTACAACAGAGTTGGTGACTTGGTCCTGCACTGATGGCGGGGGACGGTTTATGAACCTCAAGGAAGATCAGGAAGGCAAAGCATGAACACCGTTCGAGGACGATATGCTTAGATGCAATTTCTAAATCCTGCTTGGAGTTTCCACGTCAAGCACAACCCTATTTGATATTTGACTGTTACTATGAGGACCATTTAAGATGCCCGTTTGAGTAATTTTTAAAGTTAAATCAGAAATAACAATATTCATTAAGTTCAATTAGTGAATGAAAGCCCTGATATATTTTTCCACGCTGCTATCAGTACAAGTTGAATCAGTACAAATATCAGTACAAGTTTATATGAATCAGCTGGGTCAAATCAGAACAGAATTGTAGCACTCGACTTTAATTAAAAAAAAATCGTCCCGGATAATTTTAGAGAAACACGTTTTCGACGCATTCATCTCAAATAACTTACTTAAATGGATAAGCGTATAATGGACGTTCGATTTTCTACTTGTGCCGCAACACGTTTCCTGCAATGGGACCAACCGGTGGTCACTGAAAGGATTTTCATAATGCTGATTACCAGCATGCAGTCGCGAGCTCAATTTTTATTAATTCTTAAATGAAGGCGATCCAGTTAGTGTTCGCTATTTTCAAAGCTGCTCATAACAACTGACTTTAAATTTGAATAGAATAGTGAACTTCAATTTAACCCAACACAGGAAACGTTTTAATAAACATTGATACTTCTTTCATTATTTAATGGAAATGTACATTAGTGCAAAACTGACTTCCGATCAGTAATGAGTTCGTGAAAAGTTTTGCATGCATTAAAGCGGCGCGCTTCATTCCCCCAGGATATGCTACGAAGTTTTTCAACGAACTGTTCTCGGGAAGTCAGACTGGAAAACTGTATAAAAAAATTTGAACAGAAATATGTTTGTATGGTCTAACCAGAAATGTGCTAGTGAAGTCTGACCAGAAATGTGCTGGTGAGGTCTGATCAGAAAAATGTTAGTAGATTACAATACATTCTAAGTTAGTTTAGGCCTCGCTAACTACTACAAAGGTGTTCCAAAGAAAGAAAGGATAAAGGCATTATTTAGTTTGAAGTTAAGAAAATGCGGAATCTATGCATAAGTTATGTTTCTACACAAGATCTCCTGTGCATATAAAGAGTAAGTCAAGAAGGACGTTTATAAAACAAGATGAAATTTGAAGAAGAAAGAAGTAGGTGTTGAAAAACAGGAAAACAATGAAGCAAATTAGATGGTCAGTAACAAAAACAAATTTCATCGCAACAAAAGACGACCTACCAAACTTTCAGCTCTGGACCTTACATCTTCCCTTTTGGAGTGCCAGTTCCCATGAATACTGTAGTTGTCTCCCTCTTGAGGTGAGCCTGACCAGAAATGTGCTGGTAGAGTCTAACCAGCGTTGGTACAAACTAAAAGGAGTTACCAAGGCTCAACAGAAAATATCATAAGTTTCGTCAACAAGCACGTTGATCTACTTTCATCAAGAATGCAGAGGCAAGAACAGAGTCAGTGTAAGAGAATGAGCATATGACATGGCTAGGAAACCAATCCTTTCAGTTCAGCATATGTCGCATCTAGAGCGTACAATTTCGGCGAGATTTTCGCGTTGTCACTCAATTCAGTTCACCAACACTTGGGTTGAGGACCAAATGGAATGACAGAGAACAATGTGAGCGTTTCTTTTCATCCGAGGAACAAAATGTTCGGCTGAGGCACTGGATGCGAACTGATGAAAACTTGAGATTTTTTCAGGAGAGTGCCGTCTGAAGATGGCAGCATGACATGAACGTGACCAGGCATCTCAACAAGAAACAAAAATCCTTGTGAAGTATGAACGAATTTGCGAAACTTCTAAAGTGAATTTACAGTTCTGGTTTTCAGTTATTTTGTAGCATGTACATCATTGGAATTGCGTAATTCAATTTTCAATTAGCTTCCTTATTTTCTACGATTTTATAAGAAACTACTGCTAAATTACATGCTGATATCACGAACGAATGTAATGGCAATTTGAGTGCTTGAAATATGTCAGAGGAGTCAACAAATGAAGGAAATAAGACGTGGACGAGTAAGCACTTGAGTTAGATTGATTTCTCACTTGCTTCATCATGCTTATACAATCGGTAAACTTAATACAGAGAACTGAATAAAAACAGCGTTTAAAATTCTAAAATTACCTTCTTTTATTAGTTTCTTCTCTTTTTTCCAGAAAAAGTTTCATTACCGGCCTCAAAAATGGTTAAGCGACCAACGAACCAATGAAGCATCAAATGGCATCAATAAGGAATGAAAAATCTATAAGTTATTTTTCACAGGATACTGTGGAGAAAAAAAGAATTGACCTAGATTTGAAACAATCACTAGAAATGTTATACTCTTCTTTAAGTTCAGACCGTTCGTAATTGACTGGAACGGCATCACAAGTCAGAAAAAGTGATATCGTACGAACAGAACTAATGCTTGATCGTGTAGAGCTATGGAATAAAATGTACTAAATACGGGACGAACTAAATATTTCACAAAGACAGGATCGAAAGTCTTAATAGGGGCTGTTTCAGAGCGCTAGCAAAACACTCAACCAACAGAATTTAAATGGAGGTGCGTGTAAATAGGGACCAATTTTACAGCACGTGTTGACGAACGGTTTTGACAGGACAGTTCAATATTCTGCTCAACGTAAAAAGTCAGCGTTAAATACACATCCTAGATTTGATCTAATGATTTTTGGAAATGTTTTTTTATGACTTGAGACGCGGCTTGAAGGTGGAGAAGGTGGAGCGTTGACACTGCAGCTTTAGATGCACTTGAGGCAGGAGCGCTGACTTGATTATGGAGGCTGGAGGGAGCGCGCTTACTAAAGGCAATTTGGAGGCCCCTACTCCTCCGGTGAGCTACTTTGAATCTTACAAAAATTCATCAGCGTTGTCACAAGCAGAGCATTTTAGCGGAGCAAATAAGACCCATTTGTCTCATAGCTGAAAAATAAAAGTAAAGTCAATAAACAACAGAAGTCAACACAGATAATTGGAGAAAAAGTCGCTGCTGATTACTGAGAGGGGAGCTCGTCATGTCATAATGAACTCAAAGCCTCAGAGGGAAACTGATTCGATAATCTACACAAGACAATTTAAAAAAGACATACCTCATTAAAAATTTTTCTGTAGATACAACAGTTTGAGATAACGAAAAGAGCGCTTTTCAGATGCGGTAGACATGTGTCCGTTGGTCGCGTCTGCTGTCCCAGGAAAACCATATCATTTGGTACAGAGCTCTATGGAAACTTAGAAAGGATGACGACGGATTAACTCACTTGTAGAGGTACAGTGGTGGACGCCAGAGACGTGGCGGAGGACGATGGCCACATCACTCTGCCCTCCATGAAGGACGGAGACGAGCTGAACGAGAATGGTGATGGCAGCACCTGGGCCTCGTCTTCCAGGAAAATACTTTTGTTCGTCGCATCTTCAATCTTCGAGATGAAAAATGGAAAAATGTTCTCATAAATGTTGTGAGTAGAAGTAGGCATAGTTTTGGGTACGAATGCAAAAACTGTGCGTACGAAATGTTCATATTACGGGTTGAAACACGTGGTTGAGCTAAAATACAACAATTCAACTAATCAGCTCAAGTACTAATACAATAAGTGAGAATGCAGGTCACTCGACTTAACAAAAAGTATACATCGACCCATGAAATATTACGGAAATACAACGATGTGTCTGTCATGAGTAAAATTTCGTCCAATGAATTTTTAAAACTTCCAAAAGCTTACGTGCAACTTAGTTATCATTCCTAAATATTCTCAAGGGCCTAACGACAACACACATATTCATTCTTCATAAGTTGCTCACAGGAAAAAGAAAATCCAAGAAGGCAAGAAATACCAAGGAACATAAATTAAGAAATAAAAGATAAAACGTATCCGACCAACACAAGACGAAAAAAGCCAAAAATTTCCCGTTTAGAACGACAGTCGATGGGGCAAATTGTCTTCTAAGACGTTTGAGATACAGGGAGTGAGAAGGGATTGATAAAAAAATTACGACAGACCTCGTCTACATGCAGGCCGATGAGTCCCTGGAACTTGACCGAGTCCATGTAGGTGTCCTGGTCTACTTTCGCCGACAGCCAGAGGCGGGCCGACGGCTGCTTGTCATGCGCGTGAAGGAAATCTTCCGCAAGAATTAGGGCTGGATTATCATCTGAGCGGAGAATGCCGCCATTACTATGGCTGTCAGGCACGCTGGAAGGTCTACGGTTATCACCAGAGCGAGAATAAAGCTCGTCTTCATTCTTTTTCGTGTCACGGGGACTGGAGCCTCCTGCGTTGACGATGTGGGTCGTGCGTGCGCCCTGTGCCGCCGCAGGGTCCTGTGAGGAGGTGGTCGGGTGGTGGAGGGCAGGCGAGGTGTTGCCAGGCTGGGGCGGACTGATGGTGTCAGCAAGGCTCACCACCTCCACGGAGATGATGAACTCCTTCAGGCGCAGCAGAACTGCGTCCAGGAGGGCGCCCAGCAATCCGCCGCCCAGCTGCAGGAGGTTACAGTTCTTAGTTTGACCGACAATCAGGGCAGAATGAGGGCATCATCTAATCTGGCATGGCTTCGTTCTGAAGGAATGATGGTAGGCTGAACATTTTATTCAATCAAAATACTTAAAACTTCAGTGCACTGCTTCTTATATCATCTAGGAAAATGTGCTTTTCTGTGCTTTAAAATACTGCGTAGCGGATTATATAGATAATATTCTTTTGACGGAAAAGATGCCACAAAAGTTAGCCCGAGATCAACTTTTGTAATTTAACTCACTTATTTTACTTGAATTATTGACAAAGTTGCAAGTGATGTACGTAAAAAGTCGCGGATGAAAGCAAATTTTGCACTTCAGTGAAAATGTATAAACGGAAAATGCATCATCGTTGGCGTGTGCATACCATGCAGCAAGGTCAACAAAACCAAAGAAACTCGTCAAAGCAGCCTTCACAGAGTGTGTTGCTGCAGCTGTTGAAAGAATTCAATGTAATAGCCTCAGGGAAAGGCAATTTGGAAATCGATGACAAGGATTGTGACAGAACTCATGACCAAACTCACAGTTCAGTGTGTGGCGCTCGATACAAAGGCGTTAAGAGAGGAAGAATGAAGACACCATTTAGGATGGCGTCAAGGGAGATTAGATTATATGTTAGTTTTAAGCCTCCCTAGTTGCTAAAAATAAGAGCGTTTAGGAGAGAGGAAGGAGGAAGCCACCATTTAGTATAGAGATAAGGAAACACGGAATCTACGCTCAAGGTGTACTCTTCCACAAGATATAGAAGATATGTATAAAAACCATAAGTTGAGAAAGAATGCTGTGAAACAAGATAAAAGTTAAAGGCGAAAATTAGATGTGCAGAAAAACAGGACCGCAGTGAACCGAAGAACCTGAGGGTTGGAATGGAATGAAATAAAATAAAACAAAATAGAATAGAAGGGAAGGGAGTGGAATAGGATGGAATAGGATGGAATAGAATGGAACAGAATAAATCAGATTGAAATGAAATAAATCAGATTGAAATAGAATGGAATACAGTGGATTAGATTGAAATAAAACAGAATGATACTGAGCAAAGCAGAATAAGGCTACAGAAGCGGGCCGGGTGGCCCAATCTCGAGTTGGCAATCAAGTTTCGCGTACTCTCACACCAATCCCGCACAGGCACCAAAGGAGTAGAAGGAAAGTAAAAACATTTACATTAGCAGTCACCAATTTTCAAGCGCAAGCAACACTTCATTTGTTTTGGCGCAATAACCAACCTTGTGTCTAAGTGATAAATAGAACAACGAGTTTTGTTAAAAGTAGGCTCACGAGGCCTTTACAA
This sequence comes from Platorchestia sp. MABIK, assembly GCA_014220935.1. Classification (NCBI taxonomy): domain Eukaryota; kingdom Metazoa; phylum Arthropoda; class Malacostraca; order Amphipoda; family Talitridae; genus Platorchestia; species Platorchestia sp. MABIK. Next base: position 45,977 of record JACJUY010001680.1, on the reverse strand, counting down.
GCTCCTTGATCTCGTGTTTTCGACTGTGGCACGGCAATTGATGATTTATTCTGATGGGTCTTAAGTCTTTACGTCATTTTACAGAAAATATCAGTCGTGGGCTCAAAAATTTCACATATACGGATCTAAAGCTCTATTAAAAGACATAACATTACGTCACTCAGATCAATGAATGATTCTTTTTTAAAAGTAAAATATTTTTATGCGCTTTTCACATAATCATTTAGGGAGACATGGTAGATAACGGGAATTTTAAGCAAAATGCTTTCCTTTGAAACATCGTCTTTTTGACTCTCTGATTTACGAACGTTAGCGTAATCATTAACTTCAGCCACAAAATAAGGCTCTACAACGTTAATCTTACAAAGGAAAAATAATCTCACGACTTAACGCAGCTTGGCTTTCTCTCAAAAATGAATAATTTCTGAAGCAACGAAGAACTCGTCTACTGAGTGTTAATCAGAGCGCTGTGAATACCACGGAAAATTTCATAATTTTAAGCTTCAGCAAAGACGGAATTTTCTTGTTTTCCAATGAACTTTGTAATAGTTGTTTCCTAGGAAACCAGTTTTCCCTAGGAAATAACATCAAGTCCCTCGTGCGTCACGAACACGTGTCGCAGAATTGATCTCTTGGATCAGCCAAGACAAATTGTGAGATGCATACGATGAGGCTCTCTCTGAGTAAATGGAATGGTGTTCACGCCAGTATCCATGCATATGTGTTGTAGTTTAATTAAATCAGATTTTGCTCATAAAGCTGAGAAGGGGAAAAAAATTTCTTATCATTAACCAACGCTAAGTTATAACTCTGGAAGAGGGCCGTTTCTGTTATAAACTATGATAATCCATTGAAGGAAAAAGATATTCTGTTAAATGTTTTGCATGAAAAGAGAAACTACCCGTTTTATTTTGAGATTCTTGAGTCATCATAGAGGGAGGAAAACAGAACGAATAATAAAGTTCTTACAATGCATATAATCAGTCAAACATTCAACTAAGTAAGAACGATACTTCCGTAAGCGAAAAAACATTCGAATCTTGAGCGCGCACGAGGGCACGCACCATCGACAAACTCAGCGAGAAGAGAAAATACAACACACAATGACTGGCGTATAAATTTTGCTGGCCTACAGTTCTGTCAGTACTGGCACACCAGTACCGAATTCAAGATTACAGTTAGCTCACATAGGTGAAGATCGCCTAGGGTCATAAAGGATCATCACGCTACAAACATCTCAGTAACTCGTAGAGAAACTGACTTCAACGATTTGGAAGAACGCAAACCACTGACTTGGAGCGCCCACTCGGAACACTGCGTCCTCTTTGGAGGATAAATTTCCTAGAAAACACAAAAACCCTCCATTCAGAAGAGCTATTTCTCTTTGCGAATCTCCAAGCTAGATGTCCGCTCGGGAAAAACAAAACTGGAAAAGAATTTTTTAATGCAAACAGAATTTCCACGAGACTTGGCACGGCGAAACAGAACACAAGTTGAGGATTACTCAAGATGCCGCTGGTCAACACACATCGGGGGACTTCGTTCAAGTCAGGGCGACTGTTGAATGAAATGTGAGTCGATATTAAATATCTTGATTCAATTGACTTTCGATTGAAACTTGCATCATAAAAATTTCTAAAACTACACAACTGTTTCCAAAATAGAAACGTTAACGAAAGAAAATAAGCAATTCTTACTGTAATTAAGGAAGGATCATAATTCATTGAATAGCATATGAGAAGCAATGGAATATTGCCGCATGAGTTTTTGTATTTCCTCGCGATAAAAAATTCTCGTTGTTCGTTCTGATAGTGTTGAGTTCCAATTATTATTAATTAAATTAACACAACTGCGGTGGAACTTATACTGAATTTCGAGATTCAAATCATATTAGAGTTAATTTTAGCGATTGAATTAAAAAAACGGACATTAAATAAACCCTGTCTTCATTTAGTTTTCATTAATATATTTTTGAAAATTGAGCTGATGACTGCTGGTCAGTTAGCAGAATTATGAAAATCCCGTCAATACCCACGTGTTAAAATGTTAAATGATATCCAGTTAGTGCGTTTTTGTAATAAAGGCTGAATTTCCAGAGGTACATCACTCACAGTTACAGGCACCATGGAATTTGGCACCTCAAAATGATGAGACGCTCATGATATCCTGAGACCGCAGGCAACACAATGGTGAACTGCATTAACACGTTCTTCTTTTACCCCAAAAACGCCAGCATTTTGTACTCATATTACCGTTATCACAATCCCCATCATTAAACTGGCACCGGCATCATGTACTCACCATCACACCGTGGAAGTGACCGCCACTCGACGATGAACTTCGAACACATTAGGGCACAAATTTCACAAGGAAAAATAAAAAAATATATTTGAGCTGTTTTTATGAAATGGGATTTTGAAATCCACATTAACAATGAAGGGTTAAAACTGCGTATACATTTTTCTTGAAGTAACTAAGGAGCGCGTACCGACGGTGTCCAGTGGGCGGTGAGCTGCTGCGCGCTGACGGGGTGGAGCGTGAGCTGCACGGCGTGCGACAGCGCTGCCGGGTCTAGCTCCCGCACCAGCACCGTCACGTTCGCAGGCACGTCCTGCTGCTGCCACAGCGAGTCCGACGCGCTCAGCAGCAGCTCATACCTGCTCAGGTTAAAGATTAAAGATTACATGTTAGTTTAAGCCTCCACAACCGATAAAAAACGTTCCGAAGAGAGGAAGGAGGAAGGCACCATTTAGCATGGAGATAAAAAAGCGCGAAATCTATTCAGAAGGGGAATAGAAACAGTAAGTTGAGAACGAAGTTCACGAAACAAGATAAAAATTGAAGAAGAAAGTAGTAGGTGCTGAAAAACAGGACAGCAGTGAACAAGCGTGTTGGTTTGTTTGCAAGTCTATGTGTAAGGAATGGTGATGGAGAATGGACAGTAACGCTGTGGAGGAGCTGGTGAGAATGCTGATGTATCTCAGTGTGTGGCTGAGTTGACGACGACTGTGATATAAGCTCAAGCGTCGTTGTGCATAAGCTATTGACAGTGATGTTATGTGACGCATCACAGTGACAGTCGTTGATGAACAGCATTCTCAAACATCGTAGTGATGCGATTGCGACCATAGTTTTTGGCAGGCGACTGCAACATGTGAATAACGCATTAGCACAGCAGTGAGTGGGCAAGTGAGAAAGAAAGTAAAGGAGCAATAATTTCATCACAGAAGTATGAAGTTTCATGAAAGAGAGACACAACCCACTCTTTCTTCATACCGATCTGGGGAATGCTCGCCATCTTCGGTCAGTATCCAAACTTCAGAAATTTTAATTGTGCAGAGCAATTACGCTGGGTTTGTTATGTGAAAAGTTTAGCGTTTCAATGTAAGAATCGAAACCAAAACTATTGGGTCCAAAGTTAGTGTCCATCACTTCGGTCAAGAGCCTCAGAAAGCGAGAGTTAATTTACTCTCTCGAACTGATAAAATCTCCTACACTGATCTCCATATATCAGGTTTACGCGGTGCTCTGCTGCAGGCGAGTCAGAGTGTTTAATTCTCTAAATCTTGATCTTGGCCGTGGAGGAACGCAACAGCCGGGTTTTTAGTGCATCGAGACTTTATATCTGTAGAAAAATTGGAGATCACAAGTATTGCTACACTTTATTCGTGAGAATTAAAATTTACAGTCATGCCTTTTAGAAATCTAGGTTGATGTCCAGAAGACTAAGTATTGATAATTTTATTTGGGCATTCTTCTTTAAATAAAGAAGGAGATTTGCAATATTGCAGGCCAAACTGAGCTGCAGATTACGAGTGAAGCCCCCAAAAAAAACTAAAGCCCAAACAAAACCGGGATGGACTCTCCGTGAACAAGAGAAGGTGGAGGTGAATGATGTGGTCTAGGAAAAGAACGAGGAAGCGCTACGGAAGAAAAGTTAAGTGTGTGCTTAGTGACGTAAAATAATTGAATGATATCATAGACAAGAGAAAAGTGCGTGGAAGCCGGAATGTTGTTGTTTGAGAATAATTATGGTTTGAAAGCTAAGTAGGATGTACATAAGAGAAAGATATGATAAGAAGTCTATTGAAGGAAGACTTTGATGAAAGTAAATTAATTTTACACCACACTTTAATGAAATTTCCCGCAAGGCACTAATTGAATACTCATAAGTAAACAACAGAATTCCATCAGTGGTGTGAATTTCATGTACCATGTTGATTCAGTTAATTTTCCAGCAGTTTAATTTATTCATTCTGTTCATTCTATCAATTTTTTCCTTTCATTTGATCAATTAGTTTTTTATTTTATTCATTCATTTACCTTTCATATTGATTTCAATCATTTTGTACATCTATTCATTAATTTAACCACACTCATATAATTTAATCTTAAATTATTTATGGAAGTTTAGCTTCCGTTTGCGCTTGGTTAAAATCATTGCGCTAGAGTAGAGAAACACAACCTCTAAGGGGGTAATATTTTAGAGACTCAGTTAAGCACCTCGCTACGCTGGCAAGAGAAGATTCAAGCATTTCGCTGAGACAAAGGAGTGAAATGAGAATTTAAAATGAAAATAAAGACACTTGTGCTGGAATCGGTTGCAGAGTACACCGGGTGCATACCTTACGAGAAAAAAGAGAATCAAAGATGCAGGGCTTGCGTTACCGCAAGTCTAAGCCCACAGCAGATTTCTGCAGTAACTGTTACGATTTTGTGAGGCGATTTAAAATAAAATGTCTGTGCGAACAGCTTATTTCCCTTTTGAACGTTAACAGAACAATAATAGAGGAAGAAAGAGCTCAAATCTGATGGTTTTGGGAGAATTGTCTTAGGGTGAAGGTGTTTCATTTCAGCGTAGAATTAAGCTTTTGTGCTTCTTTCCATTACCGTTGATTCCACACTGTAATCATTGCATATTCTTACCAGCGAAACAGCGCATGGACTCTTTAAAAAAAAAACTAGCGACTTCCCCATACTATAGTAGCTGCCAAATTCACATCCAAATACACTGCAAAAACGATGTAAGTTAATAGCTGAAAATAAACTCATACAACGCGCGTAACAAAGACAGAGTAATGCTAAACAACAGGTTTGTGAGAACGAGCAGTATTAAGCAGAGAACGTAAGAGTGTGTTTAGCAGTTATGGATTTCTAACCTAAAACACAGGCCGCTGAGTACGAAGTTATTATGAAGAATTGACAAGCCGATCAATTCCTGCTCAACATGAAGCATCTCTCTGACCTTTCCAAACGTTCACATCAATTTAAGGGTAGAGCGGCAAAAATATGAATTATGAGGCCATTGAAAAAGCCGATTGAATTATCGTTGGGCGTAAAAACGATTCGATTGTAATATTTGCTTCATCCGAATGTCATTGAACAATTGTTCTTAGATTTGCTGTTTGAAGAGCTAAACGAGAGGCAAAATGCGTTAATCCGATGCCCGAGTCTTTTGTACAACCAGTTTATCACAATAGAGTATATCAAATGAACGTGATTATCGTTAGTTTTGAACTGACAAAAATATTAGCTGTCATAAGTTTTTCACGTGATCTAAACTCATTACTCCTTTGCAAACAATCAGGAGTGCACGTAAAAAGCTGTCGAGAGGGTGAGAGATTGGAAAGTTTTTCGATCCACCGGTTCCTCGAACCATGATTCCACTTTGAGTCTATACACTTCGATAGTCCTCATTGTGGAGAAGAGTTAAAGCATCGTAAAATCGTCGTTTTAACAATGGCAGGCAGCTGCATGCTCGGTCGAAGTACATTCCAAAAATGAATTAAACTGAAAATTTCTCAAGTCGTTCCACTGAACGATGGTGTCTCTCAAAAGGACAAAAATGGAATCTGTAAGTATTGCTTTTCTTCTCGTTCGACGGAACATCTAGCATCTTTGTCACTATTGAGAAGCTTCAAGTGCTCCAAATACGCTGGAAAACAATATAACAAGATGACTCAGCAAAAATAAGATATTGAGAATTGGAGCTTCGTAAAAGCTCTGGGTACAATACTTGAAAAAAAAATAAATGAAAGAAACGTTCTTTCAAATTTTCACTTTTAGAGCGCTAAACAAAATTTTTACATTGAACATCATTCATAGTTTGACGTAAATGAGTGAACATTTATTTTAAAGACATAACGATCAAATTGTTCAACCACATGCCAAGTATTTGTATATTTACTTATTGTTCATCATTTTATGATCGTGGGATGTCAGTATTTTTCAAAACCAGGTTTACAAAAAAAGAATATAGAACTTCTTTTCCCATTCAACACAATAGCATGCAAATCACACGAAATATGAAATGATAAAATTATAAGATCTTTACTGCAAATGTTTTCATTAGTTTATCTCCCGTTACGTGAGAACTGAACATTTTTATACCTTGAGTGAAGAAATATACAATTTTCCCTCGGTTGGATATCAAGTGGAGCACAAAGAGCCATCGGTGTCAGTCAGACATCAACAGCACCACAGTGACAACAACATTCTAAAAGGTACTTCGCCCTTTCACAGACACGATTTTTAAGTAAAACGTTACCAAACGACTGCTTCGTCGACACGACTCTTTTAACGAGAATTTTACCAAATGCCTATGCATTAGAGTAACAAGCTGCCAGTCTCAGAAAGTGAAACAATTTTTGTGAAGTAATGTTGACTCACGCTAACTATGTGTCTTATTAGCCCATGACACCCAAAAGTGTGCCATAATACATTTGCTGATGATGTATGTTGGTGACACACTTTTGTGTGAAGGTTTTGTGACAACTTGACTTAAAAACCTGTATCAGTTTTGTAAAAAAAAAAAATTTCCAGGGTAAATATCGGCAAATAAAATTGCAGTTCTCCACTACCATCAATGATGATTCCAATCATGCAAAAATTAATGGCAAGGATTGAAAATGCGAAGCTAGTCAAAAGTTCTAAGGTTCGAGGAAAGTTCTAAGGTTCGAGGAAAGTTCTAAGGTTCGAGGAAAGTTCTAAGGAATGTTTAAAAAATGGAACGTTTAACAGTTGAAGAGTGGAAGAAAAATACTCAGATAAAATTTGCTCAAATCTCGTACATTAAATTAGTAAACGTATACTATAGTTTTAGTAAGCCGTACTGTTGACTTCTGTCTAATTTTTTCCAGTCCAGTAAGACTATTTGTGTTTTGCGTAAGTAATTGTTATACATGTTAAATTTAATGTACCACAATAAGAAAATATACCAGTATATATTCGTTTTCAGATACTTAATAACATACACAAGTATGACATCATACGAACATCATATTCTTTGAAACAGGTAAAAATATTGAACTTTGCTAACTGTAGGAATAATTTCGCCGTAACTGTGTCTCTAATGATGTACAGAATAATGACAATAGAAACGTACGAATTTCCTCATTTTAATACAAATTTCATCCCTAGAACCCCAGATTTAATTCTTTCCGTTATACAACCATTATTTCATTCTGCTATCGAAGAACTCACCGCCCCTCCCTGACGTGCGCAGAGGAGTACAGCTGACCGGTGGCGGTGTCGAGGCTGAAGAGCGGGTGTGGGGCACCGCGCCAGGAGAAACTCTTGTCTTTGAGGTCGTGGTCGTCTGGGTCGTCCACGTAGACGCGACCAAGTGATGCTTCTCCATTCCCGCCCTGACCCAAATAAAAATTGTCTCTAATAGCTGAGTGGGGATAGCCTCGCGTATTAATTGTAAAACTTTAAAAATGTGCTTTAATGCTTTCTATCTCTTAAATGAGGAAGCAAAATTATTCGACAGTAACATGAATGTTTCTGAATGGATCCACTCTCCCCGCTGCTGAATTGAAGAGAGTTGGCTTGCTTTGAGGTCGTTTTTGTTTTGGAGTTGGAGAATTCTGCTACTCCAAAACTTCATTTCTCGACTGCAATCGTTGCGAGACAGTAGTAGTCGAGAACTAAGTCAAATGAAAATCGTTTCTGCTCTGATCATCTGACAATGATAATCAGACAATGATACGTTATTATCTGACAACGATATAATGTATTTGAAAATCTATAAATCAATCGCTACATTTTTTTTACGTAGATCAAATAAATGTTCCAATTAGCAAGAGAAAAAATTAAAGAAGTTCTGCAATAAACAAAGTTTCGAAAATAGCCTTTACAATATCACTGAAAAAGAGGAAGGATGTTTTTGGTGAATTATCACTTGGCGCTCACAAATTAAATTAAGGAACGAAAACTTGAATAAAGTCTCCAGAACTTAAATAGGTGCACCTAACAGTTACGTGGACATACGGTCCAGTGAGTCATGGTTTAACTGCCGGTTCTTTCGACCACACCCGGACTTCTACACGAGACATCTCATGACGATCCAAGCGCAGCATTTCCTGACTGGTATTTTCTAAAATTGGGATTGTGTACAAGGTTGGCAGTAAACGATCTTATTGCAGAGATTCTTTATAATTATTGATATATCAAGTTGTTGTGAAGAATATTTACGATACCAAACTAAAACACAAAATGAAAAGACACACGATTCGTATTCAAATAAACACCTTTTAAGTGAATCATCGTCTCTGCGATTCCGGAGTTACTTAGTAATCTATGTGGGAAAAATTGAAGTCTCATAATTTGCACTAAATTTTGAATGAATGTAAAAAATTGTGTGGGCTTAAGCTCCTCAAAAATGTGCGTTGATACGAAAATTAAGAAAACCATCTTAAATTAAGAAACTGTTGCATCAAAAATTCGTGGCACTCGTCACATAAACTTTTTTAATTTTAAGTTTAGTAATCTTACATCTAAGAGGAAATTAACTGTACTTAGTGCTTCAATGATGACTCCGAGAAGAGCAGGCAAATTTACAAAGCGAAGTTAGAACATTTCTCACGCTATACACCTTCAACTAAATCTCGCTGGTATACGTATCGTCGAGCCTGTTGTTCTACGTATACTGCGTTCTAGCATGTGTACAGGTCGATATCGGAGGACTCTCTAGACTCTTGTGCTAAGATTTAATATTCGAAATTAATTTTAGGCTGCTGAATAATTGGACATTTTATGTAGAATTTCCCTAGGTCGTGTCGCTGCATAGACCTCGGTGAAATGCAAGGTACAATTACGATTGGTGAATTTGAGGGATGCTCACTAGGGTGGGTATTACATACCCAAGCCTTTTTGTCGTTCTAATGAGATGACAAATGACAATTTCGACACAATCATTTTGTCACATATTTCAGCTTTAAAGTCCTCCGTTTCCGCTCAGTTATAAGGGTTAATCTCGGAGATTTTCAGTCGAGTTCAAGTGTTCGGTCAAGTTTAATTATCGTTAAGTTCAAGTGTCTCGTGTGATGGGCTTTGAGCGCGTCTCGTACGACATAGCTCGCTGCACTGGCAAACAAAATTCTAATAACTTGATGAGGTGAAAACTTGAATAAAATTTAATCTACCGCAATAAAGAACAAAAAATAAAAACTATTGTTCACGAAATCGGTTTCGCAGTTCGCTGGTTTCTCCCACGAGCGAGACGAAGAAGAAAAAGATGAAAGATAACGCCTAACTAGCCACAAATGTAAACCCGCAACAAGCTCCTGCATTAAGTGTTGCTGATTCTTCGGAGAGTACCGAGGCTTACGAATAAGAAGCGCTAATTTTTCAAGGTACATAGACGAAGACAGACATTATCGGCATACTCCCCTGAGTTTAGCTCGGGTCGCCAAGACACATCCACTAAGAGCGCTGCTTCCCCAAGGTGTTATGGTGGTCAAACTCGTCGAGCGAACCCCTCTGCGTGCTGTTTCGATAAGATCTTCTGCTATCTTTACCGCATTCTAATAAGAAAACTTATTTATTTATTTATTTAAAAAAATATCTTGCAATTGATTCACACTATAATTGAACACTAATTGTTATTGCGCAAGTGGACGCGAATCGAACGAATTTTTTTGGCCATGACAAAAACTGAATCGCTACAGTTATCATCGCGAAATGCACGCCTTTGTTCGAAAAAAAAGGCCGTCGCTTGGAGAAGCGTGTGGTCAGTAAGGAGAGCATAACGAGTGATAAGTTTTACTCCCTCTGCAGGATCTGCGTTAATCGTTATCTTTACTTTAACCCATTCATTTACCCTACAGCTACACATGACCATCTTCAGAACCATCTTTAGTATGATGTGAGTGCCTAAAATGGCCAAAGGCGCTTCATCGCTGACCTGTAATTAGATAAGGTTGATAAGGTTTCATCCTTATTTACAGAAAGCTACCATACCATTGCAAAATAGAATGTAAGAAAGCATAGTACCTTGCGCTATACATCATTGAAATCTTATTCTCAAAAATCACAAAGAAGATTTCCCTGTTTACGTCTAATATTGCGGCCTCGTTGAAGCTCTTTTATTAGAAACAACTATCATGATGCCTATTAAAAACAATCTATTCTTTACGTGAGAATATCTGTGGGGATGATTGTGGTTGTTTGCTGCGCAAAAAATTAATACTGCTCATGGGAAAGAGCAAATTATAAAGAGAGACGACGACTTCATTATTCATTTCTTAGAAGCATCCTCATCTCATTAGAGGGATTATTTCAGCCAGTACACAGTGCAGGTATCATGAATAAAAGTTTTTCTAATGGTCAAGAGTTCTTTTGTTGCAGCATTCATTTCTTCCACTAGCATCGTATGATTGTTAGCAAGTCGGGAATATTCCACTTAGCTTATTGCGAATTATGTGAACAGAGATAAATGTTTCCACTCCGCATTCGTGTAGGAATCCTTGCTGCAGAAATCGATGGTCCAAGACAATAGATGAGGCTATGAATTTAATATGTGAATTATATCGATCATCATAGTGATTCACAGATATTTTCACTCACTATGGACACAAAAATGATGAAAAGAAATTAAAGAGTTGTTGTTCCCACTGTTACCCTATTAAAGCAGCTGAGATATTGGCAACGTAAATTTAAGTAAGAAGAACGAGTGTCGAAAGATGCAAGAAACAAAGACTGAACTCACTCTGGGTATCCATAAGTGGACAGTTTTGGTGGCAGGCAACATGGGGTTGTCATTGGTGTCGTCGATGTGAATCACTAGAGGATGCACCGCCGAGAGCCCCCCAGCGTCGGCAACCAGCACCTGCAGCGCCGGACCAATCCACAAATGAATGGAAGCAATGGGGGAAAAATTAATACAGCAGTCCATATAGACGTTTTTAAAGGGTTTTACATACGCGCATAGAACGACAAAATTCAAAGACTTACTAACAAATTTAAAAATATAAGACAGCACTTCTCATATCTCCGTACATAAATAAGGCAAGAGAACAGTTGCTTCCAAGAAAACTGCCGCCCGCCTACTCCATGGTGATGAGACCATAGCTCCTCCTCAGAACAACAAAAACAACCAGAAGCCCTCATTGTACTCGTACCTCAAGTTAATTATAATACAGTGTTATGCAATTTGACCTTTAGAGCCTCAGCGATACTCAAATTGCGGAATCCTAAAATTAACTTGAAGGACAATGAGAGCTTTTGTTTGCTTTGCTGGTTTTGAAGAGATACAGGTCTCATGTTTCAGTATGCTGACACTCATTCTCGTTGTGTTCTCTCTCTCTCTCTTTCGTTAGCGTTGGTATTACTCGTGAAGTCATTCGAACAATATTTCTATTAAACTTACTTGCAATATTTTTAGTTCCATGTTTTAGCAAGTAAGAACATCATAATTAATTTCCCGACAATGGCTGAAGTGCGGGTTCGAAAGAGTGAAGAAAATAAATATATTTTAAGGCGTGTGTGTCTTATTCACGAATTATTCAGTAAAAACTTGTCGCTGATGGTCTCCCAAGATACTGTCAACTCGAGAAGCCTTATAATAAAATAAATCCTGACGTATTTTTGATGACATTATATGAGGTTACATGGAATTAGATGAGCTATGAGGTGAGATGAGCTTTGATGAAGTTGGATGAGCTTTGATGAAATTAGATGAGCTTTGATGAAATTAGATGAGCTTTGATGAAATTAGATGAGCTTTGATGAAATCAGATGAGCTTTGATGAAGTCAGATGAGCTTTGATGAAGTTAGATGAGAGGGGGAAAGATAAGGATAGGTGACTTGAGATGAGGCAAGATGACTTGAGATGAGGAAAGATGACTTGAGATGATGAAAGATGACTTGAGATGATGAAAGATGACTTGAGATGATGAAAGATGACTTGAGATGAGGAAAGATGACTTGAGATGATGAAAGATGACTTGAGATGAGGAAAGATGACTTGAGATGATGAAAGATGACTTGAGATGATGAAAGATGACTTGAGATGAGAATGGAAATGAGGTAGGGAGGAAATCCAAACTTAGTCGAGTCTGAGACTGGTGGTAGAACTGCAGCCAGGTGATGGGGCCGAATGCGTTGAAATAATGAGAGTACCGAGCCTGATCAAGCTCGACAAGCCTTTTATTTTGAAATAAAAACCCATGCCGTTTTGGCGCCAAATTATCCATTTCCGGAATGAAGACCTTGAAAGAATACTTTTCAGCATCCACAAATATGGTGGACTCCATTGAAGATTTATTTCAAGCGATATCAACATTAGGTAAGGTTATTTAAGCCTTCCTAACAACAACGAAGCTTTAAAAAAAGAAGGGAGGCACCGGTTAGGATGAAGATTAGGAACAAGGAATCTATGCACTAGGTGTATTCCCATATAAGAGTCCTTCGCATGGAAACAGTAAAAAAAAA